>MEIZ01000355.1:10845-67471 GCA_001723225.1 Globodera ellingtonae | reverse complement strand
AAATCGTTCGAGAGTAGGATTTTGCTCATCAATCACAAAAGTTAAAATGAAATATTTGATTAGAACAATATAAAAACAAAAATATTAAAACCTTGATGAAATTTTCTTTATACAAATAACAAATTATTTTTTCGTTCAACAAAATGTTTCTATTTTAATAAATTAAATGTGCGTGTAAAACTCCGTAACTGCCTCTGCACTTTTTTTCCTTAGAAGCCGCAAGAGGCGCAAAACAGCCGTATTTTTTAAAATTTGTTTATCTGATAATTAATTGTATTTTTGTCTGCTTATTCGTTGTTCCAATATATATTCCGTTGGTGCAGTAGATGTTTAGATTTTATTTCACATTTTGTTCTCATTCAATTTGAAATTTAGTTTAAAAAATTTTAAATATTTTTATTATGGAGCAGTTTAGTATTAGTCCTTCAATTTTAATATAAGTCAATTAAACAAATTTTAATTTAAATTTAAGGGCATTTTGTTCGTTTTAACTAAAAGCATGGATTAATTTAATTGTTTTATAAATTAAATATATAAATCTACTCCTTTATTAATTTTTTTAATAATCTTGGCCCTCTGACGCGCCTCGGTGTCCAAGGCGGCGGGGACGTCCCGTTAAATCGCTAATAAAAAATATTTTATTTTCGCTTTTAGAAGTTTAAATTTTCAGCCACAAATTCCAATAAATTTTGTTTGCATTTGTTGGGTTTACTAATGCTATTTTTGCCATTATTCTTATTTATTTAATAATAAAAAGTTTCCAATTTTGTGACTCAAATGGATTAAGAAATTACAGAATATTTTTTGAATTTTTACTTGACGCATAGTTATATTTTTTTAGTAAAGCTTTTATATTTTAAAATTGTTTGTTTGTTGATGAATATTGTTTATTATCTTTCTTTACTAATCTTTTCTTTATTTGTTTTTCATTTTATGTTTAGGTTTTTTATAGGCATACGGTTACACCGTATCGGCAAAAAAAATTGCGCCCAAGATGAGCAATTCACTGTAACAGTTTTCAATTGAGTTGATATAGATAGCCTAATTTGGTGTTAATTAGCTGTTGTAGAAGTTTGTTTTTTTATTTTGAATTGTTATTTATATTAATCAGGTTTGTTAAAAAATTGTGTATCCCGTTTGTGATATATAAAGTGAAAAATAAATTTATATTATAAATTTTATAACGAATAAATATGTTTATTAATAAAAAACAAAGGTAATGATTTAAATCAACAAATAATATTTGAAACAAACTGTAAATCCAAAACTTAATTATTAAAGGTGTTTTAGCATTTTTACCTTTTAAGATATAGCTAGCTTATTATAAAACGCTAACTATATTGAAATGTGTAATTTTTAACAAAAGAACAGACGATTAAAAGAAAATGATATACAAATTAAAAACCCATTTACGAAAAATCAMTTTAAAGTATAAAATTGCAAATTATGATCATTTAAATGCACACCAATAAATACAGAATTTCAGTCCCACCAAGAGGACCTTTTATTGGCATAGAGGATGTCAAATTCGCCGATTTGTTTCTAAATTTTATTTATATAAAATGAATATAAAAGTATATCAATTATAAAAAAATCGAAGAGGCTGCATTCGTGAGCATAAAATTTCTAATTTATTAAAACAACTTCAGTATTTGTTATTAATTAAATAACTAAGAATTCAATAATGGGTTAATCAATACAACTTAATAATAAGAATAACAATCTTCTATTTAAGTAATTTCGATAACAAAAGGATTTTTTAAAATTATTCAGTACTAAACAAACTATTTAATATTGAACTTTTATGAAGCTTCTTCACTTCACACAAGGAAGGACCTTCTGAAGCTTCATCAAACTAAAAAAATCACAATTGCCTTAAATAAATTACCTAATAATATTCATTTAAAATCTCGGAGCATGGAATACGAGCACACGCAAAAAAATTGTATTGCATAAAGAAAATGAATATCAGTTGAAATATCAAATGACTAAAATTTGGGTAGAAATTAAATGATATAAACGTATAAAGATAATTTATCAATCCAATTTACCTTTTGTGTTCAAATATTGGAGAATATTTTACTCAATAGCATTAAAAATGCAAACGAATAAAATAATTTAAATCAAGCGGAAAGAAATAAAATTGTCATTCATAAATTACATAATGCTTATTAAGGAACAAAAACTTTCACGAGTATGCATTAATTTTACACATCTTTTTTGTTTTTCTTTACAATAAAATTAGGGTTGATTTTGATTTTTCAATTGTGGGCTATCATTTATTACTTTCAATCATTTTTTGCCAAAGCTAAATATATTTAGCATTGTAATAATTTATGTTATTCTTTAAAATTTAAGATAATTTTTGAGAGAATTCTTTAAACACAAAAAAATTAACAAATTTTTTCATATCAAATTTTCCTTTTAAATTATAAATTGGAATTTATATAAAWGTTACTAAATTCAGGGGTTTTTGCCCAAATCCTACAACTCTGATCAATATTTGCAGAAATTGGAAAATGATGGCCCTTATTGATTTTCTGAGTGACTAGAAATTTTATTATTACATTTATTTGGGCTTAAAAATTCACCATTTAATTAGTGTATTTCATTTTGTGAATATTTTTATTCTTAAAAAATTTAAGAATATTTTTGCAAGAAATTATTTAACATAAATTAACAAATTTTTGCAATCGAATTTTTCACTTAAATTAAAAAATTAAATTGCATATTCAGAAGTTGTTTTTTGCCCAAATAAAATGGAAAAATTTTGTATTTTAATTTTGGTGACATTCTTCGTAACAAATTCACTGGACAAAGTCGAATCCGTACAATGCGAGGAATTGGAGGACTAGACAAAGATGAAGCCGAAGATTTGAAAACGCCGGCGCCAACAAACTTTGGACAATATGTCCATCACCAAATCGACCGGCAGAACACCCAGCCTGGGCAAATTGAACCCAATTCAACTGATCAGAAGCCTCCTCTCACAGAGTCTGATCACTCTGGACAAATTGAACCCAATTCAGCTGATCAGCTTGGACAAATTGAACCCAATTCAACTGATCAGAAGCCTCCTCTCACAGAGTCTGATCACTCTGGACAAATTGAACCCAATTCAGCTGATCAGCTTGGACAAATTGAACCCAATTCAACTGATCAGAAGCCTCCTCTCACAGAGTCTGATCACTCTGGACAAATTGAACCCAATTCAGCTGATCAGCTTGGACAAATTGAACCCAATTCAACTGATCAGAAGCCTCCTCTCACAGAGTCGATCACTCTGGACAAATTGAACCCAATTCACTGTCAGCTTGGACAAATTGAACCCAATTCAACTGATCAGAATCCTCCTCTCACAGAGTGTTGATCACTCTGGACAAATTGAACCCAATTCAGCTGATCAGCTTGGACAAATTGAACCCAATTCAACTGATCAGAAGCCTCCTCTCACAGAGTCTGATCACTCTGGACAAATGACCCAATTCTGATCAGCTTGGACAAATTGAACCCAATTCAACTGATCAGAATGCCTCCTCTCACAGAGAATAACATCTGATCAGCTTGGACAAATTGAACCCAATTCAACTGATCAGAAGCCTCCTCTCACAGAGTCTGATCACTCTGGACAAATTGAACCCAATTCAGCTGATCAGCTTGGACAAATTGAACCCAATTCAACGATCGAACTCAATCAACGACAGATCCTCCTCTCACAGAGTCTGATCACTCTAATAATGCCAAAAATGGTGAAGAACAGAACAAAATAATTAAAGAAATTTCTTCAACCGAAAATATTGCTGAAGATGAGCGAAAACGTAAATTATTGACAAATTTCACACAATGAAAGATGAATTTAAGCAAAAAGGAAAATATTCAAAAAAAGAATGGAATCAAATTGACAATAAAATTGTTAAACATTTAAAAGTCAGTCGCACAAAAATATATGAATGGAAAAAAGAATTTGGCTTAAGTCGAATAAATCCAAAAAATGAGCAAAAAAATTTGGTACAGAAATTTGATCAAATGAAAGCCGAGTTAAAGCGGGCCGGATTCAAAAACTCTTATCATCACGAAATTGATGAAACTGTCGCAAATGAATTGGGCATCTGTTTTAGAACAATTTTCAGTTGGAAAAAGCAACTTGACCAAACTAGTGAGTATTTCGAACCTTTTTTATTATTTTAATTAATTAAAATTCTTTTACAGCACCAAAACATAAAGCCTCCCCCCATAGCAAACAAAAGGAATTGATGAAATGTTATTATGAAATTAAGGAGAAAAGTCCTAAAATTAATGACAAGGACATTGCCAAAAGGTTGAAAATTGGAAGCGCCACTTTGGATAGATGGAAAAGGCAATTCAAACGACAGAAATTTCATCCAAATTCTGTCGATGGACATTCTGTGGAAGAAAATGCCGGGTCAAAGGTTCAGGAAATTGAACACTAGAATTCGGGAGCATTTGAATGATTGGTCAATTATTTGTAAAAAAAACCGGATATGACATATAAAAATTTAAAGTCTTACTTTGTTTAAATTTATTTTGAATTAACGTATTTTGAAACTGAATAAAAACGGCCGGCCTACATATTTGTTTTTTCTGTAATTAATTTAGGAAGTAAAAAGTTTCACTTATTTCCTAACTAAAGTTATGAGCCCGGTGTATTTTAAAAAAATTAAATAATTTTGCATAAATATTAAAAAATATGCTAATTAATTTTTAAGACTTTTAAAGTTAGCTTAAAAATACATTATGAAAATATTTGTGCACAAATTAAAGAAAGTAATTTAAATTTAACAAATATAAATGTTAAACGCACTAAGGATTTATTTATATTTGTTGAATGACTAATCAAAATAATTTATTAATTAGTAAAGCTCCAACGCGAAGTCGAGCATGCAAAGAGGCAATTTTCCATATCTGGCATGATTTTTCTTGGATGAGTCATAAATATTTTAATGTTTATATAAATTATTGATTCTATCTGTTTGTACTTATATGCATTTACCAAATTGTTAAGTTTAAATGCACAAGTTTTTATTATTATCATTAGATTTTTAACGGTATTTTATCAGTAAGTAATGAAATAATCAAATCGATTACAAAAACAAAGCAGACAAATACCGTATTTCCTGTAATTTAGCCCCATGGGGCTCTATTGTTCAACCTCCCCAAAAAGGGGGGCTCTATTAGAGCATGGGGCTTACTAGAGCATGGGGCTTTATTGTTCAACCTATTTTTTTGCAGAAAAAGCTAACAAACTTGCATTTTTTGCACAAATTTTTAGCAATTTTTGAACAATTTTGACCCTTTTTACTGGCAAAATCAATTTTTTTCTGTTTTAGTTTAGGTAAATAAAGAAAAAATTACTGAAAACTCATCCATATTTGGGTATTGCGAACAGATTTTTTTTGCCTCGGTTAAAATCATATTGCGAGAAACACGCAATTTCCTCCCTCTGAGTCCTTGATCCACTCTGCAAGTGCATTGTCAAAATCAGCGTCAGTGAGCTTTCTTCCTCCGCCATGAACGCGTTTTCGGCTGGAAGATTGCATCCTTAAAGCAGAAATAAATTTAGATAGATTTGCAAAAAATATACTAACATTTTTTTCAAATCCATTTCTTGTTTTATCCAATCTCTCACAGAATTCCGATCAATTTTAAAGTGTTTGCTCGCAGCGAGAATCGACGTCTTTTAAATTAAATATAGTTGAAGAAATTAATAAATAAATTGAATTTTAATTTTAATTTTAATTTACAAAGTTTACAACTCAACAATGCCAAGAGGTGCACCCAAAAGTAAAGCTCACGATGTCAAAAGTCTAATGAATCTTTTATAAATTCTCAGTAAATTATTTTTTGTTTATAAATACCTAGATATTTTACATAATAAAAGATTAAATTAATTAACATATATTTAATACAATTAAATTGCAAACTCAAACCGATAATATGCATATTACAATCTTTTAAATAAACCGCTTTTCAACTCGACTAACGATTGGTGTGCCCAACATTTTTTTAAAATAAAGTCGTTACTAGAATTGGTGAAATCGCCTAATTTAGAAACGCTAACGTGGAAGTAAAAAATCATGACATGGGAATAGCGAAAATGATTAATTATGGCGAAATGTTTATTATTTGTTCGATATTTTTTTTAAATTTTGGGGGGGCTCTATTAGAGCATGGGGCTCTATTTTCAACCCCCCCCCCCCAAAAAGGGGGGCTCTATTAGAGCATGGGGTACTAATACAGCATGGGGCTATATTACAGGAAATACGGTATTATGATTACTTACAAAAAATAACAAAGTTGAATATTTTGCATAATAAAATTAAAATGGGTTGTTATCCTGAATGTAAGTATAAAAGCAAAGAAATCTTATTAACGTTAATTATTTACAATTTAGTAAAATAGTATCCTCAATTATTTAAATTTTTGTATTTTTGGGCTCAGCTAAGTAAAGCAACTCTGCAATATAAAGAAACAAGATTTAATTTTAAAAAAATTAAATTAATTTATACTGTTAAAAGTCAGTCCAATACTGAAAAGAAATTGCTTAATTTAAAATACATACAATGATATTCGGCAGACAAAGTTTAAGTTCCCTTCTCGAAAGCAGCAGTCTTGAAGGGGAAGCTGTCATTCAGAAAAAATAAATTAGACTAGATAATTGGCATAATCTTTGAATAAAGATAATTTATTAACAAAAAAGTTATAATTTCTAAAATAATTGTATACATTTTTWATTAWTAATAATTTAAATAWATTAAATGTTTTTAAAACAAAATTAAAATATTCATCATAATTCAATATTTTTTATATGTTTAATTTTTATATCTTTATTTGTTTTTAAAGTTTTTAATATATTAAGGGGATTTTACTATTCTCAGAATGTAATTAAATCATTAATTTCATTCAAATCCGCAGTTACTAAGACATTATATTTTATGACCAATTTGAGTTAGAGTAAATGAGATTTGTATTAATATTATATGTATTATTGTGACTAAATTTATTCTTAACTTTTTTTATAATTGCCGATTATTTTTGGTTTTATATTGCTTATGGAACTTACAATTAAATATTTTTATTTTTAAAGTATAACAACTGTCCTGGAAATAGTGAATAGAGTTGATTACGACACCAATAATTTGTTCATAGGTACCTTTTCTGCACTTTCACAAAATGCTTTACTTTTGTTTTTTCTGAAGCACCTACGATTTATTAATGATTTTTGAAATATAGCACAAAACAACAAATATATGATTCATCTGATTTGGAGGAATAAATATTTTATGAAAAACGATCGTTTTTATGGGATTCAATCATTAGAGTTTAATATTTTTTAAAACAAGCTTTTTGTTGTTTCATTTTTAATGTAAATAGCAATATTTAATATATTTTTTAAATTAAGTGGATATTAATATTTAGTGATTTTTTAAAAATCAAAGTTTCCAAAAATAAATAAATTGTGGGTTGGATGTGAGTGATCCTTTATTACTGAGAAGGAAGTGGCGAGACGGTACTGGCGAGACGGTAGTGGCCCGCTTTGCAGTTAAATTTGTCGATGTTTTCCGAAGTCTATATTCTTGAATAGACTCACCGATGCGCATGGTGCATGCGACTTTGATGGCGCTTGCGCCTCGCCCTTGTCGCAAAAATACGCCCACAAACCAGGCCCATTTCTTTCTTTCTGCATTCAAATGGCATCTAAGCAAAATTTACACAACTTTTTTCAAGAAATGGAGAATTGGTTTTCAACTTTGTTTTTTCTTTTAAAATTTAGTAATTTTTAATTAAGTTGGTTTAATAWAATTTTTTTTGGTGTAATGTCTAATATAACTTTATTTGTTGCCAATAAATTCGATAATTATTATAATAATGTATTTTTTTAGAATGTTATTTTATACTGAGTTTTTATCTAGACTTTTTTATTATTTAAGCAATATCATTTAAGTTTATTGATTTTACATTTGAAAAATTTATTAGTTTTTGCATCTAAATTTTTGTTGAAGTCCATAAATTAACGTAATTTTGTTTAAATTTTGTTTTCTTTTGTGTTTTGGCCATTGTTTTGGCTTTATATTTTTGTTGGTGTCTAATCTATTTTATCTTTTCATATTTTTTTTAATGGAATGTCTTATTCATCCTGATCGGTTGCTGATTCATTAATTAATTTTCATATAAATCAAATAAATTGGTGTTTTAAAAATTATATATTTTCGAATATCATTAATAACATTAATTTATATAAATTAATTGTTAAAATGTAAACCAAAAATTAAAAAGCGAAATATTAATTAAATCAGTTAAAGTAAGGTTAAAAATAATAATAACAAATACCATGAATTTTTGTAATTATTTATAGGTATATATGAAGATTATGCGGTAAACAATTGATATAAGTGACGTAGTTTAGTATCATTACAATTAAATTGAAAGATAAAATTGCAATTATAATTTTGAAGGCATAACATTACTCGATGTGCTCGAAGGCTTGCCAATAGTTATTATTGTATTAAAAGCAAAGCAATAGACTGGTTACCAAACATAATGATTTAAATGTTATAGTTTTACTGTTTAAATTTGTTGTTTTATTAATTTTAACACTACATTATAATAATGTTCATTGCATGCTTTTTTGAATTCTTATTTAAATGAGTACAGTAATCATAAATAAATTGACAAAATTATTTTTTATGTTTTTTGCTTTTATTTAAGTGTCTGCAGGCCAATTTATAATGTATTTGTTGCTTTTCTTTTCTTTTTGCTTCTTTTGATTTTTTTCATTTTGTCGAGCATTGCGATCGATTTTGAAGTGAATTTATTAAAAATTTATATTTTAATGCATTTTTTCTTTATAAATTTTTTCTAGATATTGATTTTTAATTAAATTGTGCATTCTTGCGCGTTGTTCGCTGTTTAGGGGAGAGAGCATTTTTATTTTATTGGGAAAGTTTTCAAATTGTTGATATTTTATTATTTGCGTTAATTAATTTAGTTTCTTTTAATAAGAAAACTTTTTATTGGTTAAGAAGATTAATATTTTAAATTTGATTTTAGGCAATTTTAAAGCATTTAATTCATTAAATAATTCATTTGATAATTCATAAAAATTTAAATAATGAATGATTTTTAACAAACAAAACACAAAAGACCATGTGCCAAAAATATTTTTGAAATAGGAATAAATTTTGGTTTTAAGCATATTTCTTTTTAATAAATGGGGCAATGTTATAGTTAAGTTACTAATAATATTAATTTGTTTTAATCAATTGATTATGCACTTTTTGTTGAATTAATAATTTTTTGCGCCTATTTAACTATTTTAAATCGTGTTAAATTATTAATTATTTATTTTATTAAAAGCAATTAATTTTTAAAATGTTTTTATTATTTCAATTAAACGACGGTTCACGGCTACATGAGCAGCAAACAATCTGTGTGTTTTTAAACGTCAAGTTAGATTGAAGTGCTTAAACGAATAATAAAGTTATAGATATTTTCTTCAAGAAATCAAGATCCAATAACGAACGACGTAAATATGCTCTTAAGCTATTAACAAGTAATTTTAAATAATAAAATCGTATTTTCAATCGTTTACAAGAAATATCTTAAATAAATTCGTAATCGAATTAAGCTTTTCATTCAAATTAATTAAGTATCTAATCCTAGCGTTAACAAGTGATAAGTCCAAATAATTCCTAACAAAAAATTAACTCAATTCGGGAAATATTATTAAAACTTTAATTTTCTAGTTTAAAAATTAAATATTACAAAAAATAAATATTTAAAGCCAAATATATAAACCAAATCTTAAAGAAAAAATAAAGCCTAATTTTGAATAATTTTTTGTTTCAAAATAGTTATGCATTTATTGATATTCTGATAATACTACCTAAAAAGCTACTTACTTATAAAGAAGCCTTCGTTAATTTGTTTTTCTACTAATGTGATCAAAAATAATTTTGCCTAATGTGCATACAATTAAAAATTTTACAAATAGTTTTGACACTACAATAAAAAATAATGCCATCAACGCTCACACTCTCAATGAGTGGATGACACATCCACAACTGCAATTCATGAAGACAAGTTAGGTCTTTTTGTTAAATTATATCATTCTTATCCATCTCAGAAAGGCCAGGCACTTAAATAAAAGCAATAAACATAAAAAATAATTTTATCAATTTATTTATGAGATTTACTGTACTCATTTAGAAAAGAATTCATAAAAGCATGCAATGAACAATATTATAATTTAGTGTTAAATTAATAAAACAACAAATTTAAACAGTAAAACTATAAAATTTAAATCATTATGTTTGTTTTGATTGATAAAATTACCAAACTTTGTATTTTTTCCGTTAAGCACTGAGACGCAAAAAATTACTAATACAACAAAAAGTGCATGATCAATTGATTAAACGAATTAATAATTAGTAACTTAACTATAACCCATTTATTAAAAAGAAATTTGCTTAAAACCAAAATTTAATATTATTTTAAAAATATTATTGGCAGATGGGGATGTGCATATCTTTAAATTATAAACCAAAACAAAAAATATAAAATACATCAAAAATAAAACAAAAATCATTGATATTCAAATGAAGCTTATAAAAAATATTTCTTAATTTAGGTATTTAAATTGTTATAAACTTTTGTGTTTTGTTTTAATAAAAATCATTCATATTTTAAAATTTTATGAATTATCACATGAATTATTTAATAAAATAAATGCTTGAAAAAGAAGCAAAACATTGAGTTCCAAACGCGAAACTGTAGATTGCTTTGTGGACAACGTAAAAGAGAAACCCAAAATTTCTGATGGAGTGATTATTTATTTTAGCAAAAAAAACATACATATGTTCGTCGGGAAACTGCATGCTTTAATTAAAATTATTATCAGAAATAAAAAGATTTAAAATGTTAAATCTGTTTCATTTTATACATACAATTTTTTTCATTTGAAATGTAAAATAAAATTTAAAAATGTTTTAATTTAACTGTCATATGTTCGGGTAAAAAATTATGTGAGGCAAAAAATGAGAGAACATTATGTTTGGAAAATTATAAATCTAAATGTAAATTTTTATACAAAATGAAATATTTAAGATTCCAATATTTTAAAATAAAAAACAATAACACTTTACAAATAAAATTAAACCATTATTGAAAAGATAAAATATTACATAACAATTTATTGATAATAATTTTAAAAATTAAAGTAGGATTGCTAAATTTAAACAGAGATGCAATTGGAAATAATATGAGTTATATAGATTATTTGGTAGTTTGAGAACGCAAATTTATAAGCTCTAATTTAGCACTAAAATATTAAAAATAATCTAATCATAGTGTTTATGTTAAAATTTAAAATAAGAATTCAAAAGCAAATCTTGTGTTAACAATTAATATTAAAGGCCACATGATTTTATTAATGCTATTCGGAATTTTTCGGCGATTGAAAAAGAAAGATAATCAATCAATCAGGAATATTAAAAAAATTCTATGAGTTCGATATCAAAGAAATATTATTGTAATATAACAACTGGAGAAAATAAAAGCGTTGTTGCTTCCAAATAAATTTAAATCATTTCGATAAACTTTAGTATTAACTGTTTATTACTGTGAAATTTAATTATTTTATTTTGTACATAAACTATTTGTTTATTGCTATTAAACAAGTCGGGACACCCCGTTTGTAAAATGTTTTTAATCTACAAGTTACGAAAATAAAAGTTCAAGCTAAACTCGACAATTAGCCCAGGTGTATTTATAATAATATTTTCTTAAAAAACGAAGGCCCTGACAAATATACAATGATATAATAACCTAAAAGAATTTATTTAGTTTGTGATTGCCAAAATAATTTTAATTTTCTAAAAACAAAAATATTCTTTTTTTACACCGGCATAAATAATGCGTATAAACAAAATAATCATTAGGGGAGTCATCATGCACAAAATGCACTGGCAAATTAAAAAAACAAAACAAAATATGATTAAAGAATTTAGATTGGTTTCTAGGCGTAAAAGTCTCGAATATTTTGTAAACTATTTAATTCAATTCATAATAAAATATTAAATTTAGTTGGTAAATAAAATATCAAGCAACTATAAAACACCAAACTAATAAAGAAAACATATTTATGTAAATCCATAAAAAATAAATAAATAAATTATTCGCATTATAAAAAACGGTTAACAACACAAAATCATTTTAATTTTCAAATATTAAAATTGTATATAATAAGTAAAAATAAAATGCTTTGAACAAACGTGATAATCCCCCAAATTGGAGTTTCAACCAACAAATATTCCTAATTTGTAAGTGAGCGGCGATTCTTGTCTAATATTATATTGAGATAAAATAAACTAAATATTATAAAAATAAAATACTAAGAAAAAATTAAGGTTAAGTTTTTTGCCCTTATTAGTTTTTTTCTAATGCTTTCCAAGCTCACAACGTTTAAAATTTTACAATTGGTAATCCTTATTCTATTCAAAAACTAACAATTAATTGCTTGATTTTTATCAAATATTTTGTCGCCTAAAATATTTAATTAATTAAATCATTGCGACCGGCTTGCAAATGCTTTAAAAGGCAAATTGGTTTCAATTTATGAATAACAAAATTAATAAAAGAAGCTAACTCAACAAAAAGCTCCTCACAATCCGAGGCATCAACGTGTGAGGCTTCAGCGTCTTGATATCCGATGGCTTGGCTTATTTGACGCTAAGGAAGTGCTATAAACGGGTATATTGAATTTTTTAGTTAAATTTATGCATTAAATAGTTAACATTATTTAAAATTGACCTTTTTAAGAACTGGCTTACACAATTCATTTCATCGTCTTGTGCAGTTTTGTGAAACAGATCCAAACCTCCATCGTATTTTCCTTTTTATACTGTAAATATTCATTTTGCGTTTTTATTATTATTTAATTGCGTTGTTTATTTTATTATTAAAAAAATAAGTTTTTTTAAATTGGTTCTAGTTTTAATATCAACGATTCGGATTTAAAATTTCAATAACTTGGATGTGTCAGTGTTTTTTAAAAATTATGATTTAACTATATTTGCATGTTAAGTAAATATATTTTAAGCTTGGGTTAAATTTTTGTTAAGCAATAAACCATGGTTATTTTTCATGATAAGCGAGAAAATAACCTAACTTTTACCTTTTAATTATTCTTAATTGAAATTTTTTGTATGGGTTCTTTTTTCAACACCTGTTTGACTTTGCTGACTTGGTCATTTTTTCATAATAATTCCATATTTCGGCTATTTTTCCCCGGAAATTCTTAAAGAAATTCAATTCTTTAGGCACTTTTTCCGAAAATTTCTTAAGAAAAAATGCAATAAAAACAAAACGCTTAAAAATAAAATTTGGGGCGACGATGGATACCGAGGCAAATTAATTTTTTGGCAAAATTTAATTGCATTTTCACAAAAAACAACATTTAGAAGAGAAAAAAAAACTCAAAATTAAGCTTAACGAAATCAAAAGTAATGTTATAATTATAAATAAATTTTCGAAAAATATTTGATAATTAACCATTAATCAGTGTAACAGGAGAAAATATAATAAAGTTACAAAAAAAAAATTAAATTTATTTTGTAAAAAAAATCTTATTTAATATAACCAATAGCACAATTTTAATTTTATATTTAATAAATTTAAAAATTAGTAAACAAGGCCATCTCTGCTTGAATACATTAAAATATATTTATATAGAAAATTATTTTCAATAAAAAAAGACAACATTATTTCAAATTTGTCCAACATCAAAGAAATATGTAAATTAAATAAATACTAAAAACAAAGCAATTACAGTTATCTTTATAAATTTTGCCATGCAAAAATAATATATTAAGTAATACGAATTGGTAAGATTCACTAATATTGGAAACCAATTCACTTCATCGTGTGACTTTAGTCCGATTAATAATTTACATTCAAAAAAATCTTCAAATAAAATCTCTAATCTTTTTTTTGCATTATTTCCTTTTCAGAAAATTTATTATTCCATTAGATTCTATTCCGATTAAACTAATTGACGAAACCGTCCTATGAGGCTCCGCACATGAGCTCGAAAACAGCGAATAACGCGCAAGCATCATTTAATTAAAAATCAATATTAGAAAAAATAAATAAAGAAAAAAATGCATTAAAATAAAAATTTTTAATGAAAAAAATCAACAAAAATCAAAAACAAAAGAAAAGCAACAAATACATTTTAAAATTTTATTATTAATTGGACACACAATTATGCAATACAAAGCCAAAATTATCAGCAAATCATTTTAATTAAATGTTGAATAGATTCTAAAATTTAAATTAAAATAATTAAATTCTTTTATCAATATATAAACTCTTAATTTATTTTTTGCTAATTCAAAAAAAATGACGGAATTGCATACTGTGAAAGATTGAAGCGTACCGCGTGAGCGAGGTCTCGTCGTTTTTGGGAGTTTGAAAATTATGTGAAATTCAATGGATTGTCGTCAAGAGCAACCAGCAAAATAAATTTAAAAAAAGATGAAATTACGGTCTTCATTCATTAAAAAGATTTGTTAAATTTCCCGTCGAAAACCCTCTCCAACAACAAAAAGGGAAGACTGCCGCCTTGAACATCACAAAAAGATTTAAGTATCTAATCCTTTTTGAAATAATTTTTTGTTTCAAAATAGTTATGCATCTTTAAAATTAATAATCAAAGGATAAAAATAAAAAAACTAAGCCATTTCATAAATTTTTAAACTAATTGATTAAATAAAGGATGTGTTACGACGCCGTTAGACGCCTCACTGGACAAGCAACTGTTACATAATGAAAAATAGAGCTTATTAAATCTAAAATGTTAAAAAAACAGGGGATAATCGTTAAAAAATATATTAAAAAGGATTTATGCACGCGTGCACAAACTCTGCAACAAATTCTGCTTAATTAACATTACAAAAAAAATCTTAATGTACGAAGTAATATTTCATAAAAGAATCTTAAAGCAAAAATTCTAACAAATTAAATTATTTTAGCTTTATGTATATGCATATTTTAATAAATTCAATTTATTAAAATTCTTAGTAACAGAAATAACAAAGGTAAATAAATAATGTTATAGAACAGCAAATAGATTGTATTTAATCATGGAATATCGTTTCAAATATCTCTCTGTTAAAATTTAATTGCGGGCTAAACGCTCACCAACCATAAACGAAAGTTTAAGGTTTTAAAAATTTAAAAAACAATAACTTCCGTTAAAAAGTTAACGTTTTCTCCTCATCAGACAAATCAAATAAAGAAATTAAAATTGCCTAAAGTCAAATTTTATAAAACCTTAATAACTAAATTAATTAACGCAATAATAAAAATAACAACAATTTGTAAACTTTCCCAATAAAATAAAAATTCTCTCTCCCCGCAGTTGATCAAAATTCCTTCCCAATTCAAAATCTTTAGGTTTTAAATTTTCCAGTGTTTTTTCTTAAAAATTCCAAAAATAGCAATTTATTAACTCTTATTTATTTTGTATTCTTTTTAATATTGAATAACATTTAAATTTTAGATATACTAATCCCAAATGCCTGCCGATAAGTGCAAAATCTTACAGAAAAAGGCAACAACATGGATGCCTCATCTTTATAAATAATTATTACAAATCAATATGCAAATTGCTAAATTTAAAACGGTTAATTTACAATCATTGACATAACTTCAAACAGAAACCTAATTTAAATTACTGATGTACATCATAATTGTTAATTAAAAAATTTTTTTTGTGTAAATAGTTCTGTTAACTTTTAAAAAAAAAAGTTTTAAAAAAGGTTCATAAATAATGTAAAGCCGGGGGGGGGGGCTGAGGATCCGGGGAGGGGTTGGGCCCAGCGGAGACTCCTCCCCGAGGGGATCCATAAAATGGATGGATTAGCGGGATCAAGGCCATTCTCCTGAAACATCGGAGAAGGAGAAAGAGTGATCAGAAACATCTGAGAAGGAGAAGGAGTGATCGATCACAAGGGTCCCCAGGGAGACCATTTCCCGAAGCCCAGCAGCTCACAGCTTTACTGGTAGCACCGGATGGTTGCTGAATGGCAACCTGCCCATCGGCCTCGGGAATGGAATCGGGAATTTAGGCCGACCAATCCCCCTCGATAATTGGGTCCGGAAAACCGAAAATTTCGGTTTGTTCATCGGTTCGGTTACCGGGATTGGTTTCGGTTAACCGAAAATTTTTTGAAACGACAGCCTGCCTAATGATGAGGCAATTAAAGTTGAAGACAATGAGGAGGATATTTTAAATAATAAAAAAAATTTGTTTCACCATCCGATCCCGGTCAATCCCGGTCCCGGTTATGCATATATAATAAAACATATGATTAAAAACATTTTTTCACTAATAAAATAAATTCAAAAATATTATTCAAAGGCCGTATTTGGGCTTCATTCCTATTCGTATCTTTCCACCATTTTGACCGTCTTCAATCATCACATTTTTTGCCGTAAATAAAATGATTGAGCATATTATTCTCCCTTTTTTTAATGGACGGACTCCGTTGAATAATTTTATCCAATTTATGCTTTTACAAAGCGTCTATAAAAGGCCAGCTCCACTTAACCAAAAACAATTCAAAATCACTTTTTTTATTTCTTCTTAAAATGCCAATGTCTGGCTATTTAGTTTTTTTTGAAAATAAATTAATTTTATAATATGTAAAACTAATCAATTTTTAGAAAACTTTTGAAAAATGTCATAAATTCAATTTCTCTTTTTTGACAAAAGGCCAACATTTATTTTATTTTATTTAGATAAATCATAAAATGCAATTCTCCGTGCATTTCGTTGTGTTGATGATGCTCTTCGCCACCTTCTACATTGGTGTTGAGCCGTTTGCCCGCCAAGCTGCCCTCAACAACCTTGTACGGACACATTTTTTTTTGTTCATAATCCATAATTTGAATTCTGTAAGTAATGAATAGGGGAGAAAGGTCGATCGAGATTCTCGATCGAATCGCAAGTCCTTTCTCTAGTAGTGAATGAGGTGGGGGGGGGGGAAATCATTTTAGCCATACATAACACGGATCCTAATAAGTAAAACCTAATTATTGACATTTATATGAGTTTAATTTTAGGAAAATCTGAAAAAAAAAACTCCTGTGTAATTTTACTAAGCTAAAAATTCAATAGGTGTTATAATTATAATAATCAATAGCAATAAATTTACACAATATACTTCAAATATAAATGTTAAACAAAAAATATCAAATGTGTTAACACAATTAATTCTTTTTATTTTTACGAATTCAAAAAATTAATATTTATTAGAACTTTTGTTAACAAACTATAACAAGATGGAAAACATTTCCAAACCTCCTCAGTCTATAATATAATTATCTAAATAATCATTAATAGAAAAAAGTAAATCGAATCAAATACAAAACTCAAATTGCAAAGTGTGGTTGGATAAATGGTTCTTGTTATGTTTTTTCAAAGCTACTGAAAAAAAGTTCCTAAACCAATAAAGGAAAGTAAATAAAATCATTCTTTTAAAGTTAATATCAAAATTAAAAAATACAATCATTTATGACTTTATTGCTGGCCGAGTTACCAATCCATGGAACAATTAATTGCAATTGATGAATGACTTTAAATGTAAATTAACAAAAATAAAAATGCTGCTGTAAAAATCTAAATTAAAGCAGTAAAAATTCATATTTCAAATGTTTATTTGCCTTTTAATGTTTTATCTAATTTCATTTGCCCGGATAGCTTCGTTAAATTGAACAGAAATATCTATAACGATGATAAAAAATAATAATTTAAGACATCATTGATCGTCCCTTACCGATCGAAATGCTTTTTCTGATTTTATTATTTTTTTCATGTGTAGAATATATCTTAGTTAAATCCTTTTTGCGTAGAATCACTATGTATAAAAAATATTATGTCGCTACATTTGTCGTTTTAAATCATTTTAATTTTCAATGCTTTTAATAACAGATAAATTTGCAGTTAAGTAAGTCCTTTTGTGTTTTTTCATATAATTTGTCAACTTTTTTTATTAAATATTCCGTTTAATATTCAATATAAATTTATACAATTATCTAATAATGTGCTGCTTTATTGTTTTCTTTTAAATATTTTGTTAAATAAGCGAATTACATTTATCAGTAATAAAGTAATTAGCATAAAGTGACTAAGGAAAACCGCTTAAATTTATATATATATTTTGTGATAGATTAAAGAAGAAAAAAAAATTTATATCAGTCAATGAAATCGTGTCTTTTGTTCAAGTTTTAATTAAAATGTATGTATATTAAATGAATGCATAAAATATCAACATTAGAGGGATAACTGCGGATAAACAAACAATTAATTGATTTGAAAACAAACAATTCCTACACCTAAAGCTCGAACTGAGGGGATGCAATAAAATATTCTCTGCAGTGAAAAATAGACAAAAAAAAAATTAAAATTAACGTGAACATCGCGTCTTCAACATCCGATTTTAGTGAAAAATAGATAAGCAATTTAAATTATAAAAGATTAAATATTATTTTTTAATTTGTATAACTCAAGAAAAAATAACCAGTAATGTCCATATGCTTCCGCAGCATGCGCCCAGTGAGACGACTTAACCGAACATGATCTGTTTCCCACAGTTTTTGAATTTTATTTTTATCCTAAACAATTGCTCTTCTACACTTTTACAAATACCGATATAATTTGAAATTTTATTCGCGTCCGCAGAATGTTCGGAAAAATAATTGGAAATCAATGGAATGCAATGTAAAAAGGGCCAGAAAATATTTATAAAATTAACAAACATTATCTTCTAACAGTGTTAAATACTTACAAATAAATAAAAAAAATTTTTTAATTTAATTTTATACTAAATACATTATGAACGTTAAAAGAAAATCTGCCATATCAAATAATATAATTATTATAAAACCAAGTCGAATAGGCATATATATAATATATATATATATATATATTAAACCTTAAAATCTTTTGATTTCTTAAGGATCTTATTAACCTTTTTGATTAATGGCTGCCGACGACACAGCATTTGACGGGCCGCTTCTGCTTCCTCCACTAGTCGAAAAATTCGAGCTCAGCGATATGATGGTGCACTATTTTGGAATTGTTTGTAGCCCTTAATTTGGACATTTAAATTTTGTTATTGAAAAGAATTAATAATTATTTATATCAGAGCATGCAGTGGTTAAAAGTTTCAAACTGCTCTTTATTGATGTGGCGTTTTCATTACTAGGTTCGAGAGAACATTTTTCAAAAATGATTCTCAACTGCGTTATTTTATTAAATTTAAAAATAATTAATTAAGAAGTACTGTTGTTAAGCAGGCGCTGCTGATGGGCAGCCGCCCCTTTCTAAAATTGGTTGAGAGGCCAAACAATTCTAATCACAGCACAAAGAAATTAAAAATAATAATTGTTGGACGGGAAAATAAATTTACTACTAATTAAATTCCTCTAAAAACATTCTTTAATCATGACTTTAGCAATATTGTTATTTGGAAACATGTTTGAATAAATATTAAGATGCATTTTTTGTAATATTTTTAAAGATAACTTAATTAAATTATATCAATTTTTTTTTGTTGTAAAACTATATTATATAATGAATTGTGATCCAAGTTTTGTTGCATTTGGATAGAACATTCGAACAGATGTGATCTTAAATTTTATGAGTGTAATGTTGTGTAAAATAAAAAATTAGTTCGTCGTAAAAGACATGACTTTTACAATAATAATGTGTTGTCGTCCTGTCTACACATAAAGTGTTGTGCCTCAGGCTTTCCTTTTACATTAGCCACCATAAATTCATTTAAATTTTCACCGATATTAAAGATTATTTACTTTTTGTCTTCTGTTTTGGATTGCTTTAAAGTGATTATTTATTTTTTTATTATTCCAAAATCAATGATTTATTTTTTGCCAATCTATAATTTTTTGAATAATGTTTCTTAAAATAGCTCAGAACCGGACTCATGCTTTGCGATGCATATTGAATTTATATTTAATATCAAAAAATTAAAAGTAATATTATAAGCTTTTGAATGTGCATCCTTTTTGCTGAATATAAAAATGAGAAAAATTTTAAAATTCTGTTTTGATTTTTGCCTGGCAAAATAATTAATTATCATTTTTCTTATAAAATTAATTCTCTTGTTTAATTGTTAGATGTGCTTTAACTTTTGGTTTGGGGATTTTTTTAGGTATCCAATTTGTTGATTTTATTGGTTTCTCTTTTTATAAATGTTTTAAATGTTTGACACAAATAATTAATCGCTTGAATGGGATTTGCTTTCAGACTCATTGCATATTTATAGCTTAAATAATTTTTATTTTAGTCTATTTTATTTAAAACATGTGGTCTAGCCGCCTTTCAACGTAAAAATTCCTAATCTGCTTGTGGTTTTCTTTACATTATTCAAATTTGTTTTACTATTTATATTAAATTTATCAAATTTTCAAATTGGCTTGCCCACCGTTTAGCATACCAGAGTGCGTTGTCCTTACAATATACCGTACTTTATATTGCTTTTTGGTATTTTAATAAATTTTTTTATTTACTACGCTCAATGTATTGTTTCAAAGCTGGACTTTTCTATAGTTTATTTTTATATTTTTAATAGGCAATTACTTTAATATGATTGGGTGCAAAAAGTATATTTAATATTTTAAGAAATTAACAAGTGTATATAAATATGAGCATATTTTATGCGCGTTTAATAAATTGATTAGAACAAACATAAAAAAAAGACAACTTCAGTATCGTTATTTTACTTTTTATTTGAATATTTTGACATATATTTTAGCAATATTCTAAAATTTAATTTTTTGACATTAGTAAAATTTTTATCAAAAAGTCTTAAGTTTAAATTATTTAGCATCATTTAAATTTTGATAAATTTTTTACTTTAGCAGTAGCTTCTTTGTTTATTCTAAATTAACGCCACTTTTGGTATTTTTGGAAATTACAAATTTTTTCTTTTATTCTAAAGATTAAATGCTTTATTTAAATTCTTTTTGAGGGATCTCTTGTTGGCGATTGGTTCTTTTTACTCACTATCAGGGTCTTGACTAGTCCATAATAAATAATTTCTGTTTTAATGTTGCCTGAAGCCACTCAAAAAAATTCGGACTCGAAGCACTTAAAAAGGCCGGAGTATGTGGTTGAGCGAATTAGACAATGAATTTATTTAACATTTTTTATGACTTAAATTTATGAGGTTGACAAATCTTACGTTAGCTTATTTTGAATAAGATTCCGCTGAGTCTTGCGCGTTCACGGCTAAAGTTTGTAACAGTTCGTTTATTTAAATTTAATTAGCTTAAAAATGTACGGAATTCATTTAAATAATTAAAGACCACTTAAATTTATATAAATAAAACATATACTATCTTTATTGGGTTTTAATAAATATTAGATTTTTAATCAGTTCATTGTCGTAAGTTGGAATTTTAAATTTGAATATCTTGCCATTTGAAAATATATATTCTTTTTATCATATTTATTTTTTGTTTAAAATGCGGGTAATTTAAATGTATCCAATATTAGCGGTTCTGGATTTTTATAATTGATTTAATTTTTTGTTTTAGGATTTGATCAATCGAGATTTTAACTCATCACAATATTTAAATAATATTAAGTTGACGTTGAAAATTTGTGCTCGAGATATTGATTTCAACCAGATGAACTTGTGCTTTCAACAACGTGACTAGTATTCTGTCGTCTCAGACTTTTTGTAAATCTACAGCTTTTCTTGCTGTTCAGATTATTTAATTGTTTTGGTAGTTCCAAAATTTCTAATTATTGAACAAAAGATGATCTTTTTTGTTTATATTATTTAAAGCTATAAGTAACTTTTGGTTTTATATTTTAATTAATTATTAAATTAATATAAACGGTGTTTTTTACTTTCAAAAAATTTCAAAATTTTCCAAAAGAAAATTTAAATTATAGGGAGATAACATGCTTCAAATATTATCAAAAAAATGTTTTATGAGTGTCTTGACTGTTTAAATAGTTGCAAGTCACAAAAATTTTAATTACATTTTAATTTTATTTAGATTTTTAATTTAATTTTCATCATGTTTTCACAAAATCTTTTATAGATAAAACCGTTATCATTTTATTAAAAAACTTTAATATTCTATTAAAATATAAATTAAAACGAATAATAACAAATTTAAATTCTTGATAAAAAAGAAATAATAATTTTTATTACTTTTTTAAAATAAATATTTATCATTTTTCTTTTGAAAGTAAATTTACATTCATTTTCTGTAGTATTTATTTCCAATATCAATACAATTTAATGATTTTAAATAATTTGTTTTCAATTTTATTATATTTGTATTGTAGTAAGAGATTTTTGAGAGTATTTTAATATTAAAATAATTTGTTATTATTGTTTTTATTTTATTACTTTTTAGATCTTACTCTTAAAATCAATAAGCAAAATATTAAAGAAAATTATTTTTTTATTTGCCATTTTTCTAGATGGCGACCCGCGCACAGCCGGCGCCCCTAAATTGTTTTTACAATTATAATTAAAAATTTAAATAATTCAATTATGCTTATTTATTATCGATTAATTAAAAAAAGTAATAATACATTTTGAATTTTATTATGGTTTAAAGGTGCATTGCTTATTATGGATTAAGATTCTATTCTTTTAATATTTGTTCAAATTTATTATTATTTTTAATGTTTATTAAACCAACAATATTATCATATTTTTTATGAATAAATTAATTAAAGTTTTCGAATTCATAAATTCTTCAATTAACATATTATTTGAAAGGTGATTGTTTCCGCTGATTTTTTATATACAATGATTATCTGAACTTGTTAACCAAGGCTTTGCTATTAAATAGAAAATAATTTATTGTTTATTTTTGTTTGAACGCTTCACAAAAATATAATTTACAAATATTTCTTAAATATCGTTAAAATATATGTTAATTTTTTCGATAATTTTAAATTTTTAGTTTATTTTGCAATTTGGAAAGGAAATATTTTTATTTTGTTTTCGTTGTAATTTTCAGTGTGGCTATGTTTTAAATTGAGGTTTGCAATTTTTCTTTCTTATACATCGGGGAGAAATTCTATTTTTGTTAATAATGTAATTTCTTTCTCATAACCATTATTATTTTGTTGTCATCGCCTTTTTAATTTTTTTTTCATGACTTTTGTTGCTTAGAGTTTGTCGCCAAAAAGGGGTCTGAACAGCCTTTCGGTTTTTTCCTTCCTTTCGCTTCAATACTTTTATTTTTTATTCTTTAGTTTTACAAATTGTTATTAAAAAGGCAAATTTTTTGCACTGGCATTTAATTTATTTAATTATTAACATAAGGTCTTTTTGATTGTTGTTATTAGGTAAAATATTTATTTATTTTCAAGAGTTATTAATACAATGTTTAGTAAAACGGCACTATAAAAAAATCTATCAATTTGGTAGCTCTTCAGTGCAAGTTGTTAGGGCTGCATTTGAGGATATTGACGGCCTGACATCTATTGACAAAATAAAAATTTATATAGATAAGACTTTAAAAATAATTTACTAGTGGTTAATTTTGATTTAATTAAAACATTTTTAAATCAAATTAATTCAAGGCAAAAATAGCGTTAAATTTCTTGTCTAATTAGAAAACTAAACATTCTGATATAAAAATATTTATAGACAGTTAACAAAATATAACGGCAAATTAGGATCACAAGGATTTGCAAAGCCCATTGTAATTACTAACTTAAATTTATTGCAAATAAATCAATGAATGTAACTTTTAAATCGAAAGCCTGAGAATGACAGGAGGTGGAGGGAGAACGCTTATCTTTTTACATTTTTGGATGAAAATAAAGTAAATATACTTAATTAAAAGCAACGGTGAAAAAGTGCAGAAGTAAAGATTAGTCTGTTGTTACAAAATATAAAAATTAAAATCTATAAAATTAATAAGAATTATTCGACAGTTCAGCCGAAAATTGTTAGCCAAACTGCAGACCAACAAAGATCTTCTTCACAACAAAATAATCTTGATTCGATGGCAATTTTGCATAAAATACTATAATTTAAAATATTAGAATGTAAATTAAACAGCTTTACAATAAAAAATGATTTAGCATAAGGACTAATCATTTTCAGCTTTTTATTGGATTAAATACCTCTAGAACACATGCACATCAAAGAATAAAATGAATAATCATCGGAAAATCCAAAATCTTTAAATTAATGTTATATTTATCATTAAAAATCGTCCACATTTGATAAAATTTTTATCATTATAATTTAACAGCAAATTTTTTAAAATTAAACGCAGAAAAAATTTAAATAAAATTGATTTTTTTATAAATCATTGTAGTCACGCAAATAGCATCAAAAATTATAAAAACATGTTGGCATAACAAAACAAACAATGTATAAAAAAATTAAACAATAAAATAAATAAATTATATGATAAAGTACCAATTATAAAATAATATTTTAAAGTCTCTTTTTTTTTGATTAGATGACGCCTAATTTTATACGAAAACTGACTTCAAATAACAAAGGTTAAAAATAAAGTTGAGAAGGACATTAACAAGTAAAATAACAAAGAGCCAATTTTACAATATTAATAAATTAAAAACAAGAGCATCAACAAATCTTAAAAATTATATATTCGAATTTTACAAAAAATAATTAACTCTATCTATTGGGGTGTTGTATAAGTTCTGACACAATGGAAAAAACACATTTCGGGTTGATTCAGTCGCTCCGTGGCCCAGTTGAAATTCATAAAGCAGAAGCGATCGAATATTGGATTTGGACGATTCCATTAGAAAATTTTTTTAAAATCAATTTGTGGCGCTGGGAACAAAAAAGACCTCTTTTCTAATACAGCAGAGAATGCTCTTTCTCATAGCATAAAATTAATTCTGCGGCCAATGCGGAGGAATTTGTAAAAAAATTATAAATTTGCATTTTTTCCATTGTGTCAGAACTTATACAACACCCCAATATTTAAATACTTTGTGGCTTTAATTTAAAAAAAGTTTTAATATGTCAGGAAAAGTTTGCTTTCAAGGTTAACAAAACATGCAACAATATTACATAAAAAATGATTGTAAATAAAAAACAAAACCTAAGCTCTTAAATAAAAGCGGCGCCATCTACAAAAAAAAATCATTTTTGTACTGATCAAACAGTACGAGGTGTTTGATCCCTTAATCGATAGGGTGACACTTTTTTTCATCCACAATGCATGATTCAACACACCCACCTCGTAACCGAAAGGAACTAAAACTTACCACTTAAACCTGTTATTAAAAGTTAACTGAAATATTTTAGAAATAAAACAAATTTGGACAAATTAAAAGATAATTTCACGTTTAATTTAAAGAAAAGCAACAAAAATTGTTTTGCGGCAAATGAAAATATCAAATAAAAAAATTTAATTATTTGTTAAATGATTAAATAAATTTTCTCTCTATAAGGAATATTATTAATGATTGTTTTATTATTACTTATTTATATAATTTTTTGTTAATTCATTTGCAATATAAATTGATTTTTTCGTGTTTATTTTACTTATAAAGAAAAAATATTAAAACCTAAAAATTTTCTCTATATTTTTAAATTGTATGTGAAAGATTTTAATGGTATAATATATATATTTTATTTTAGGGGATTGATTTATATTTTTTCTTACTTTGATTTAAATTTATTTTAGGTTTTGGTTGCTTCATGCGTCTTTTTTTAAAACTTTTTGGTAGATTTTGTTTTTTAAAAGCATTGTTTTGATGGTTTTTATTTAAATTGTATTTTTTAAAAAAGTTTTTAAATTTTTGTGCATCGCTTGAAATTTATGAATTTAATTTGTTATAAGGTGATAGTTTTAATTCGTTATGAGTATACTTTATGTATTTGTGATTTAGATGCTTAATTTTATAAGTATAATTGTTGGAATTTTGGTCTTTTGTATAAATTTTTAAATTTAATAGCAAATAATGAATATTTTGTTAGTTGATTTTAGCTCAACGTATCGTACATGAACGTGATCCTGCAAAGAGCGATGTATTAACAAAGTACAGAACATTTACCTTAAAATATTTATCAAGAATTTTATTGTTTAATTTAAAAATTTTATAGCGTCTAGTTATGTATTTATTTAATATTATTTAGTTTTGCCACAATTGATTGAATTTTTTTGTCATGCCTATTTTTAAATGCTGAACCAAGTTATTTTTTACAGCTTATAAGTTTAAAAAGGAATAAGAAACACATTAATATTTTGTATCAAATGTTTTTTATTTATTCGGTATTTTACCATGACAACGTTCGCGTGTTCTGATCTTGTGTGTCTCCTCCCACCACCATCATGGCCGATTCAATCATTGATATCACCAGATTTTTATTGATATTGAATGATATTGTTTACAATAATTAGGTTATTTAATAATCTTTGCTGAAAAAATAATTTAATTTTCTTGCACGTAATCAATTTAAAAAAACTAATATTAAAAAATCATGTTAATTGGTTTTTAAAAACGGAAATTGTTTAAAAGCAAGTTAAAAATTATAAAAGAGACATCATAAATTACAGTAATAAAACTTAATATTAAAGTCGTCAAGTTTAAAATTAATTGTATTCAAAGATCAGCAGGGACTTGATATTTACTGCTTGCAAAGTGAGCCTCCTTGGCTGGATAAAATCAGTTGGAGGAATTGCGTAAAAACCTACTCGGTTTATAATAAATTATTCTTAAACATTTATTTTATTTATAGTTAAATTTAATGGAAACTAAAAATTAAAAGGTTTAAAAAGAGGCTAAAATATAAATTAAGATGTAATTACTAAAAAAATACAAATGATCAAGCTTGACATGATGAATTTAAGTATATGACAAAATCAAAAAATTTATTAACTAACCTATAAGAAAAAAAAATGCTGTGGAAATATATAATATTTGATTTAAATATATAAAGAAAATAGCTGTTTAAGAATTAGTTGATAAACATATTCAAGCTTGAAGTGATGAAAGAAAACTTTTCCAAACAATTTGTTATGCAGTCTTCACATGTCCATTTTCAAATAAAGGTTGAATTGTGGCTAAAATAGTTTTAATCAAATTCACACATAACTACGTCAGGATTGAAAAAAAGTTGCTTAAAAAATAAAAGTCAGGCGTTTATTTCTTCAAAAAATAGCGAAAAATAATGAATCGTTCACTTTTTTGTTTTCATTTATCCGATGAAATAAATTGATCATAATTTAACGCAAATTTTATAACCAATGTGAATGCAGTGATAAAACGCATAGCATTTTTTCAACTCATCTTCTGATAATGCCTAAATTTATAAAACCTTAATTTAATTTTGTATCAAAATTTGTGTCTATTTTAGACTTTCTTTTTTGCTTTTCGTTTAAATAGATCAATCTTTTTTTTTTGCACCCATTGAATTTCGTTATCGTTCTATTGCACTTAATTATTAAATTTATAGCCATTTGCATCGTCGGCCACAACTAAATCAGTTATTGAAAATTGGTATTTTTCATTCATATTTTAAATTTTTGATTGAAATTTTGCAAAATTAATAAATGCAATTATAATTGTTTGCATTATAGATAATATATTTTAAGATTTTCTAGGAAATTACCGTTTGCAGAATATTATATTTTTAAGTGTTTACGATTCTTTTTTTTATTTTAAAAGCAAATTTGGAGTTCGTCCACCTAACTTTCAGATTTTAGATAAGAAATCTCATGTTAAAGTTCACTTTGCTTAATCAGATAAAGAACTTGATCACCTCACCGGAACATATTAATATCCGCTCCAAAATAGATACTTTAAAATCAAAATTAATTTGTGAAACCCGAAATAATGTAACAAAAATTATAAAAGCTAAAAATAAGCTAACAATCGGCCAATATAAATGATACAAATAAATTTAAATCAAAATCATTAATAATCGTGTTTTTGATCGATTAGAAAGAAATTTATTTTGTGTCCAAAAAAATCCTCAATTTAAATAAATAATATTCTTTTGAATTAAAAGGTTCAAATATTTTACATTCAAAAAGTGAATTAAAAAAAGCATTAAAATCACAACGGTCAATTGTCTTTATAAATAAAAAATTTCTTTATTTTCTAAAACAGAATATAATTTATACAATATTAAATAATACACACATATAAGCCGACAAAACACCGAAATTGGTGCGTGTGCACTTATTGAAAGATTTGATAATATTTATATTAAAAATCAATTTACGCAAATAAAAAAAACGATTAAACTAAAACAAAGCAGACAAATTTATAATTACTTACAAAAAAACGATGCTCAATATTTTGCATAATAAAATTAAAATGGTTTGTTATGCTGAATGTAAATATAAAAGCAAAGCAAATCTATCAACGTTAATTATTTACAATTTTTAAAATGTATCAAAAATAATTATATAATTAAATAAACATTTATTATTTTAAAGGTGCCAGCCAGCCACTCTTTCATATAGCAAAATATTGGTGCGTGAAATTTTTCAAATTCAAAATGTTTTTTTATAATTTATCTTCAAAAAATAAACTACAAAATTGTAGTCACTGAAAAAGTCCAAAAAGCTATGGATGTAAAAAATAAATAAATTTAATTAATTTAAATTTCAAAATTGCGAGGAATTTAAAACTTAGAGTAGGATTCGCAATGCTCAGACAACAAAAGAATTACAACAAAAGAAAAAAACTATAAAATTCAAAAAAATTCAAATAACAACCCAATTAAAAATATTTTTATAATAATTTTCACAAATCTTTATTTTAAAAAATGCAAATAAAAATCAGTTGAGAGTAAAATGGATTTTTCTCATCAATGACAAAAGTTAAATAAAATATCTGACAAAAAGAAAAAATGTTGGGTGCTACTTTATAAAATTTCGTAAACGAACAAAGAATTATTAGACAACATAAAAAATAACAACCCAATAAATTTTAATTATAGGGTTAGAACTGATTATTGGCAACGGAATAGAAGGAAAGTTTCAGATCTTTCATAATAAATATTCTAAAAAAATACAAAACAAAAAATTGATCAAAAAAAGTTAATGATAAACAAACATTGATCATTTTCGTACTTTGATTAGCCTAACTAAACTACTTGTGAAATTTTTTTGGCCTTGAAGGTTGGAATCCTTTCAAGATTTCGCCAATAATTTTTAAATATGCAATGAAGAATTATTTAAGAAATTAAGGTTGGAAAATTAATATCACAAAAACTGGCTTAATAATATATCTTTATGCTAACCTTGCATATTGTTCTACCGATTTTATAGCAATAAAAAAACGACAAAATCACAATACAATATGCATGTGCATTCGTAAAATTAAAATGAACACAAACATAAATGGTCAAATATTATCTTCAATTCAAAAATTATAAATCGTTTAATGTTATATAAAAAAGCTTAAGATTTAAATGTTATTAAAACAAAGAGTAATGCAAATTCGTTTCTTTTAATTAAACATTAATTCAGCTTACTGTTAATTTTTAAGCTAAACAAAATTATCATTGCACGTTAAATATGATTAAAAATGTAGTCAATCGACTCAGGGTAAGTTTTCCTGGATATTTAAGAAACTGAAGTGTTATAAAAATGAAATTTAAAAAAATTTAATGAAAACGACACTGCATATTAAAGTAAAAAAAATTAAAATGCAATTAAAGACCTGCTTTCAACATATAGCAGTAAAACATGAAGACAGAATTTCTTTTTTGAGTCAAAACAAATATTCGAAAAGGTTAGCTTAATTGCTGATTTTAGCGTAAAATTTTCAATTTTAATAGTTGAATTATGTTTATTGCTAAATCAATAACTTTTAAATACAAAAACATTTGACACAATTATATAAACAATAATATTAAAAAAAATATATACTATTCAAATCGAAATTAGTAAAAAATAGTGATTATTTGAAATGATTAAACTATGTTAATGACCGGAATGATTAATAAATAAAACATTAATTGCTTTTTGTAGATTTATATAAAAACCCGCACTCTCTCTATTCATTGAAAAAAAATATTAAGCAAAAATTGATAAAATAATATTAAAAACTAATTAATGTAAAATGTTTTATATCCAAGGCAAAGGCTTACTCAAACAAAGAATTATTAAAAATGAATGCTAAATCATTAATATTGTTACCAGCTTGTGCCGCTCAATGATGTATATGCACCAGATGAGTGCCCTTTGTGTGAGATGGTGCGGCACTCAAGCCGCAAGAGCCCTACCCTTTTCGCCTCATCGAGGCAGGGACCGCGCCCGCGCATATTCTCAACATCGACTTGCCCGAATACCAATTGATTATAAATGACTGGTTAGAAGAAGAAACATCAATATTAATGCACATTGTTAAAATTTCAGTCTTTTTAAAATAAAAAACAGTCCAAACTAAAATTCTAAGCCAAAAGCTTATTTATATCTAAATTAATACATCAAATATATTTTTGTCTATGGTAATTGATTCGAGAAATTACTAACGATCAACATTGTTCTAAATTTTACTCTGAAATAATAAAAATCTATTTTCTATTTAATATTAATAATATTAAATACTGAAGGACCAAGTTTGGTAATGATCCGAAAAATTATGAAGTAATAACTCTGAGCTAATAAATCTATTGTTCTATTTAATATCAATAATATTAAATACTGAAATCGGTCATTGACAACGAAGGCATGAAGAAAATGGTTCAAGTCATCAAAAATCATGGCTAAAATTAACATCCTAACAGTGAAAATATAATTATAAAGATTATTTAACAGTATCATCAAACGAAAGTATTACAATCGGCGGTACTCTATATATTTCAATAATATTAAAATACTCAAAGACAACGAAATTAACCACAAATAATCAAAATAAAATATTGCATTCTAAATAATCAAACATTTTAAGAAAACTTAAAAGCTAAAACCAAATTAACTACCTATTTTAAAAGTTAATACAAAATAAAATTTAGTCTATAAAATTCAATTTTTAATTTAACAGGAACAAACAATTTGGAATTTAAAGTTTAAAATAATTTTTAAGATAAAAAAATGCATAAAAATAGACAAGGATAAATCTTATTTATCTTGCTATAAAGCTTTAATATTGATTAAAATCTTTTAAAATGTTTATCGTTGAATAAAATGCCTAAAAACAATCTTTTGAAACTAGAAATAAACTATCAATTAATATATATAAAAATGCCTATTGCATTAATTAGTATAAAGTTGGCATTCTCGAATGAGCTAAACAAACGGGATACGCAATTTTTTAACAAACCTGATTAATATAAATAACAATTCAAAATAAAAACAAACAAACTTCTACAACAGCTAATTAACACCAAATCAGGCTATATCAACTCAAATGAACTGTTACAGTGAATTTCTCATCTTGGGCGCGGGTTTCTTGCCGATACGGTGTAAATGCCGTATGCCTATAAAAACCTAAACATAAAATGAAAAACAAATAAAAAGATTAGTAAAGAAAGATAATAAACAATTGGAAACTTTTTATTATTAAATAAATAAGAATAATGGCATAAATAGCATTAGTAAACCCAACAAATGCAAACAACATAGTAAAGAAAGATATTAAACAATATTCATCAAACAAACAATTTTAAAATATAAAAGCTTTACTAACTATGCGTCAAGTAAAAATTCAAAAAATATTCTGTAATTTCTTAATCCATTTGAATCGCGAAATTAGAAACTTTTTATTATTAAATAAATAAGAATAATGGCATAAATAGCATTAGTAAACCCAACAAATGCAAACAACATTTATTGGAATTTGTGGCTGAAAAATTGAAACTTCTAAAAGCGAAAATAAATTATTTTTTATTAAGCGCAGCTGGGACGCGAACAGCACGAGACTGTAAGCCAAGATTATTAAAAAATTAAATAAAGGAGTAGATTTATATATTTAATTTATAAAACAATTAAATTAATCCATGCATGGCTTAATTAATTACAAAGCTCCTTATTCGCTGAGCAAGCTTTTCAAAAATAAGTCTTTATGTAAAATAAATGTGATAATTCTATAAGAGTGTCTAGCCGCAGCTATGATAGAAGCAAACAGTGTTTTGTTTCTGGTACAAGAAATTGCACGACTACTTAATAGTTATGCTAATAAAATAAACAATTAAAAATATCTAAACAAACAAAGCAGATAATGTTGAATATTAAAGAAATTGAATTGTTTATTTTAATAAGAGACCTAAAAACGGTTTAGACAAATATCGGCATAATTTAAAGTAATGAATTATGGTTTTAGATTAAAATTAACCACCTTTAAAAATAAACAAAAAAAATAAATATTAATAATCGATTCTTTTCATGTTAAGGCGGTAAGGCATGGGAACAGTTTATAGCGTAGTTTTCCGAGGATCAACTATGCGCATTAAAATGTTATAAGATTCTTTTTCTTCTTTAAACTTTTTGAAAAAAATGTATGGCACTTTGTTTCACATATGTATGTTGTTGAATAAATCTACACTATAACTTAATTCAGAGTTAGCGATTAAACTATCTGAAACAAGAGAAATTAACAGCAAAATGTTTAGCTTAATATGACATTTAAATATTATTAATAATAATAAAGTGCATAATATTATAAAAWWAAAKCAACAAAGCTATGTCTTTAAATTAATTTATCTCTAGATATTTTTCAATTTAATTATTAAAACATACTGTTTTTATTGTCGTTATGTTTTGACTATTTATTTAACATTGCTTTTAATTCAAACTTTTTATTTTAAAATAATTTTTGACGATAATGAGTTTTTTGTTTTCAAAAATTTAAATATACAACATACCTGCAATTGAATTTTAATGTTGCTAAAACAAACGGTAATTATTATGCCTATTAATGCCTTATTTCATCTCATTGGCAAACGCTCCGAGCGCTTTTTGTGAGCCGGTGCTAAATTAAAAAAAGTTTGCATCAAAGAATCATAACAATAATTATGAAGTGCAGATATAATTATTTATTGTTTAATTTAAATTAATATTTTTAATTTAAAATATTTTTATGTATCGGTTATATAAAGTGGTTGTGCGTTAAATCGTTTTTTTTTAATTTTTATTTTTCTTGGTTTACATAAATACGCATTTTTTTTATTCATTAGTGTAATATTGTTTAACATTTTTTTTTCTGCAGAGTTCCTAAAACGCACTTTTACCCAGTATGATAATTAGTTTAAATTGGATAATTAAAACGTTTACTTTATTAAATTTCTCTTTGTGTTGTGCATTTGTTATTTTAAATGTTTTAAATTTATTCTCTTCTCAATCTCAAAATGTATTTAAAGTTGATTTTTGTTTGTCCAACTTGATAATAAACTAACTTTTATTATTTGCGACAAAAATTTAAGTTGACCATTTCTTTTAATATTAATAATCTCTTGATTACTGCAGATAAATTTTAAATTTTATAAATATTTAAATGCAATTTAGCCACTTAAAGGGATGTAATATTCTCATTATTACGAAACCAAGACCAGATCACCACTTGAGCATTTGAGCGGGGCGCATTTGCAATAAACTTGTATAAATAATGTACGGACAAAATCAAATAAAAATATAACCCTAATAAAAAATTAAAWTTTTTTCAAAATAGTTATGTCATAATTATTATTTAATTACAAAACTATTGATTTCAATCATGTCGCACAACTCATCGAGAAAAATAAAAATAAAAAAAAGATCAAAATTTTTATTTTAAAAAGTTTCAAACGACAAATTTTCAATTACAACCCTTATTTAAAAGTTAATTATTTGATATTTATAAAGGCGGCAAATTTATTTGAAGATAAAAAGTAAAAATAATTAAAATATTAAACGCAAATACGGATATCTTAAGACATAGACAATTAATCTAATATGCATAGAGCCAGACGATGTGACAACAAAAATAATCAATAAATGTCGTGTTTCAAAAGAATAAAGTAAGAGATTGGAATTTGTGGTAGCGCAATTCAAAAAAATGTAAACAATAAATTAATAAACTCAAATTTTGCCTTTTTAATTTAAAGCGTATTTTTTTATTTTAATAAAACTTTTCTAAAAAACGTATAACTAAAGACAACTACAAATTGTTAATTCAATTTATAAAGAATTTTAAAACTTTAAAGGAGTTTTTTGTTCGGTTGAAATTTTTAAAATTAAGGAAAAACGGTCCACCTAGGCTTTTTCTTTGCAAATACTTTTGTGATACCATTAGTAGGATCAGCCCAATTTTTATTGCTTTACCGGTGGCAGACCTTTGCGCCGCAGACAATTGCACTGTAAGGGAAAACGCGACATTTGGTACCCGTAACGATTTTTTTTATGTGCGTGGTTTTTCAAAAAAAAAGCTACTGGACGCCGCCGGCGGAGTTCTTGAATAAGAAATTTGTTTTTTAAGTTTTGTCTAGAATTTCGCCAATCAAGCTTAAAAATTCATTGTTTAAGTCTAAATAAGATTTCCTTTTTATTTAAAAAAGTAAAAATGAAAGAATCAAATCTTTATCTCAACAAATAGTGTAATAAATTCTTGTTTGGAGTGACAAGATTGTAACAAACAATTAAATGAGACGTCAAATATTTACTATTATTATTAAACCACATTTTGAAATAATATTATTTCAAAAAGGATTCAAAGTATATTATTGATGTAAAGGTCAGTTAATCAAAATATAAAATAGTTATTATATTGATAATAGAATAAAACTTAAAATAAATTAACTTATTCTAACACCTAATTAAACATAAATTTTTTAAATATTTGTCTTATATTCAAAAATAAAAAAATAAACAGGTCATTCAACCAAACAAAAAATTAATTATAAAAAAGGAGGCGCCCCAGCTTTTCAGATCACTTTCAATGACGTTTGACTAGACAACATGGTCATTTGATGATAATTATTAAATTCTATCCCACAAAATTAAGTTGTGGCGTAAATCCAGCTTTTCAGATCAGTTACAACGACAAAACATCTTTCATGGCCGCCTTTGCTTGTGCGACCGGTTTATGTTACGTGATTGGATGCAGTTTTATTTTGAGCTTCTTTGCCGTCAATTTTAGAAGCCTTTATTAAATTAAATTTCAATAATAATTATTAACTTAATACAAAAGTAGAGTAAATTAAATTAATTGTATTAAAATAATTGTCTAAAACAAAATTGCTTAAAACTTTATATACTAATTAAGATAGAGCTCAAAAATAAAGTTTTTTAGTAAGTGCAAGTCCAAGATGAGATCAACAGAAGGATTATAAACGCCACTAAAAATACTCATGTATAAAAACTTTATGAAAATTTAAAATGAACATAGTAATAAAATATAAAAACTCAAATAATGTAGCCATAAATAAACTTTTTAAAATAATAAAATGATTAGCTAGCTGTTAATATATTGGTGGTATCGTTAGTTTACCCCAACTCCCACTCAAATTACCGAAAATTAATATTATAAAAAATGAATAAGCAATATTTGGGCAAGTTTTATTGCGCTATCAGTAAGCGCTTTTCCAATACCTATTGGCTTTGCTTTGTCGCAGAAACAATTTATGATCTGCTGTTGGAAACCACATTTTATAAAACCAGAAACATACCCGTTGCAAATTTAAACTAATATAAATTAAAAACCAAAAAATAACAACAATAATAATGGAAAAATAATTTATTTTTATATTAAAAATATTCAATTTAATAGCTCAGTCTACAAATATTTTAAAGGTTGTGTTCGAACGTGCTGCTATTTTGGACTCCTTCAACAAACGCTCGACCATCTTTTATTGGAAAAATGCAACCAAACAAGTTCCGGAAAAAGGCAAACCTTTTTTAAAAATTTGCAATGATTTCTAAATAATTTTAAGAGCAATACATAATTTTATAACTTCGATCTTTATTTAATTATCTAAATCTATATATAAGTCAAAGCAAAATCAGAAGCTAAACAACAACTTTTTGTGACTATATTAATTAGAATCCAAAACAAATTTTTTTAATAATTAAAATTTAAAACACAAGAAATTAAATATCAGAGCGAAAATTTATTTTAGATACACAAAACCCTTGGAGGAGGTGGTCCCAAGGTATCAGTAATATAAAAATTATTTAAATAATAATAAATCCTATTACAATTCTGCAAACGCCGGTGTCGCCAGCATTTGTTTAATTATGGGAAATATTTAATTTATTTTTTAAAATTATCATCATCCAAAGTTAATTGAAATAAAATAGGCAATAATAAATATATATTAAACAAGACTTTACAATTAAATAATTTAAAATCTTAATCATTTAAATCAAAACACTAACCTTGACCAGTCTGTTCTTTAAACAAATAAAATTAATCAAAATTTTGAAATGATAGCATTAAAGATAATATGAAATAAAAGTCATCTACAAAAAATTGAATTGCAATCAAATCTAATTTTTTTTCAAAAAAAGAAATTATTAAATAAATTGCGTAATGAATTTATAAATATTGAAACCACGAAGTACCCAACAACTTATTAATAAAATAATATTTTTGAAATTAATGAAAAACAAAAAACGCAAATAATAAAAAACATTTATAAAAAAATGAACTAAAGATGAAACATAAAAAGATAACCTTATTTAATTATTAATCAATAAAATTATTTAAAGATCATAACGACCAATAATAATAATTGGAATTTGGTTTGTTTTATAATCTATCTGCATATTAATATAGCACGTCTATTTTGATTGACTAAAAATAAAGCCATTGAGTTTCAAAAGCTTTGTATGTATAACATATCTAAAAATTATTAATTACTCAAACTGAATGAAACAGAAAGTAAAATTGTCTAATAGATAAAACTTAAAGAATTATATATAAAAAAGAATACGCGACCATTTAATTGACGACGGAGAGCAATAGTTCGTGCCATCGGACAATTATTTTTATTCATTCGCGTTTAACCTAGATGTAAAAAAGAGCTTCTTCCTTGAATGCCCGCCCACTCGGGCATAAAAAGTTAAAAATTAAAACATTTAAATTCCAGCTTTGTGCTTCACATTTTGATTAGTCATTCAGAATTTTTCAATATTAATAATGCTAAAAAAAATCATTACATATTAATAAGTACTCAAAATCACTTGGATTTGGCCAAATGGAGGCGGGAATCATTAAAATTTAAAAACTTTGAGCTGCGCATTGAATGAAAAAAACACTCCACTCAACAATTTAATGAATAAATAATGCTGACTATTGCTCGATTTTTATTTTTAAATTGAAATATGTTGATAAACCAAAATAATTCAAACATTCGCAACCGCTCCTAAATATTTTATGGGTCTATCACAACAAAACCTTTTCAAAAAAGCAAAGTATAATGAACATGCAGCACGGACGCAGACGACTATACTGTAGATCGTCTTGTTTTTTTCTAATTTCTATGCTAGTTCTATTAAAGTTAAGACTGATTATTTAATTTTCATGATTCAGTTAAATTTGTCTCTTGAATAACAATTATTTCAAAGATTTGTGAATGTTTAACGTTTTATATTTTTATTTAAATTATCTAATTGTTTTTATACGATATATTCAATATATACTTTAATATTATAATTTATTTTGATTTTACTTATATTACACTTTATCAGCAAATTTATTGGCGAAATGTTTTCTTCTTTATTTTTTATTTTGTTTGGAGTTACCAATGTTGCTGTCATCTAATTTGATTAAATAATAATAATAAAAGATCAAATAGTAGTTGTTACGACTTGCGCATACAAATTCTAAAGCTATACGCATAAACTGCGGATTTTATATTAAAAACTTGAAATAATTTTGTTGTGAAAACAAACATTTTTAAAGGCGATTATTTGTTATGTAAAAATTTAAATAAAAACGACAATGAAGATGTTATTAACAAAAATTCAAAAGCATTTGTTAAATCAACTAATATTATTTAATGAAATGCAAAAAAATTTTAAACGTTTAAAGTTCACTAAGAAAAGCGTTGGAACCCGTGGTTTCAAAAATATTCAGGCCAAGGAATTAGAAAATTTCATTATATTACAAGTTCGCACTAATTAGGACAAATAATAGTTAACACTTTAATCCTATTGTCGAATAAATGTATAAAAAAATATTTTAATTTTTTAACTAAAAATTGAATCTAGTTGTTATTTTTACGTATTATTAGAGTGTGGATTGGGCCTTCAAGGCTCACTGGGGCCAAAAGTAAAGATTTTTAAATAATATTAATCATTTTATAATTGTAATTTATGCATTTTTCTAGCAATATTATCTTAACTTTAAAGCTTATTTACTGTGTTAATATGGGTGATAACAATTGACCTTCGTGCTTCGTGATGAAGGGCCTCGTCTTGTACTTGTTTGACCAATAGTTTTATACAAATGCAATAACTCCTCCAAGTTTTGGGGGTGAAGTGAGATGTAATTTATACCTAATCAAATTTAATTATATTATTAATTATTCAACACAAATTAATATTTATTTTACATACATTTAAATGCGCCGTAAGATAAATTTTTAAGAATCTATTATCGTTATGGTATCTTTTAGTATAACAATTAATGTTGAATAACTTTTTTATTTGCAAGAACAATATTAAAAAGATGAATTTTACAAGCCGCATTTTTACTGTGATTTAACAAAAAACATTACTATATTATGTAAATCGCAAGGTTTTTTTTTTTGTATTCGATATGTTATCTTGTTTTTTATTCCAATAAAATTTATCCCACACCGGTGTGGGTGCGGCGGGACCGGACCCCCAAAGGCAAATTGGTCATGTCCCCCAGCACCAATGGCAATTAATAAATTTATGACTCGCTTTTGCAACATTAGTTAATTAATTGAATAGACAAAACTTTCCATGGCACACTATAAGAATATTTTTTTCAAATGGCCGACTTTTCTGAAAGCTCGTACTATGGTTATACAATCACTTTCCTTCATAATTTAAAAAATTTAATATTTATAATTTAAAATAATTTTGTTAAGGTCTGCTTATCGAAATTTTATAAATTTTCTTTTAGTCAGATATTTCATTTTAACTTTTTTGATGAGCAAAATCCATTTTACTCTCGATTGATTTTTATTTGCATTCTTTTTTACTAAAGATTTGTGAAAATTATTATGAAAATATTTTAAAATGGGTTGTTGTTTTAATTTTTTTGTATTTTATAGTTTTTTCTTCCAATGTAATTATTTTGTTGTCTGAGCATTGCGAATCCTACTTTGAATTTTTAAATTTCTCGTAATTTCGTAATTTCGAAATTTAAACCAATTAAATATATTTATTTTTTAAACCATCCATATCTTTTTGGACTTATTCAGTGACTACAATTTTTTAGTTTATTTTTTGAAGATATTATAAAAAACATTTTGATTTTGAAATGATTTCACGCACCAATATTTTGCTATATGAAAGAGTGGCTGGCGCTGGCACCTTTAGAATAATAAATATTTTATTTAATTATATAATTAAAGTTTATTAAGTATTTTATAGTTTTTGATTTAGCATAATGTTCAGAGAGACTCACAATGCCGCCAAAAAAGCATCAGCATGAAAAGAGTATGACTATTCGCTATTATTGGCCAAACAAATATTTTTGTTTATAACAATTTGAGATGAATAAAAAAATATATATATCAGGTTTAAATTATTTATTTCATGTTTTTATCAGTAGTTCAAATTAAATATCCATCTCAAACATGTGTTTTAATGCTTTTATTGAATATTTTATATTTGCATAGATAGCTTTGATTTATATTAAATGCTGTCGAGATGTGTATAGTCCACCGTTCTTCCGCGTTGAGAATTATTTTTATAATTTTTCATTTAAATCATTTTTTTTTGCTATATTTTTATGTTTTTGGCCGTTAATAATATATTTCTTACTTCTTTTCCTTTTACAAGAATAATTGGGGTTTTGTTTACACCCATGTTCATCTTATGTATTTTTTAAACAAATCCTGTTTAAATAAATTGATATATTATTCCAAAAATGAACAATAACTCTTTTAATATTTTATGATTTATTTGTGGTAAAATTCTATTCAATTAACTTGTTCAGCTTTGTCTCAGGTTAGTTGTATTTAAAATTTGTAATAATTTAATAGAGTTTGCGAAATTTATATCAATTTCTTTTTTATCTCATCAATTTTGAATTAAATAGATGAACGGCCTTAGCTGTTCTATAAGAATAATTTTTAATATTTTGTTAAACTTTGGGAAGTATTTATATTGTAAAATTATTTTTATAATTTTATAATTTAGATTTCAACTTATTTTGGCTTAGTTTTTTTAGAACTCAAAAGTATTTTGGTTAAAGTATTTATGACCTGTATTTGTTGAGGCTAATTAGCAGGTTTGAGTCTATGAACTTTTGATCACGTCGTTTCATGAGTAATTGCTTATGTAAAAAATCAATTATAAATTTTTTTAGATATTTCTTTATTTTTTTAGTTTTTTTGTGCTTTAAAAAACAATGGATTTTGAATCTCAAATATTCTTTTAAAACTTTAATTGGCTTCAATAATTAATTAGGTTTGTAGGATATTCATAAAATTTACTTTTAAAAGACACATATGTTGCGATGACGAATTTGTTGCATAATTTCTTATTAATTACGGTTTAAACTATTGTTTACTTTGTTTTAATATTTTGTTTTTTTTGATAGCGAAATTATGAATTTCTTTAAAAAAAATTTTATTTTAAAAATTAAATGTTTGCTTTATTCAGATTTATATTTCATATATATGTCGCAATATAGACAAATAATTTGCAATTAGTTTTAACATTTTATTTTCTGACTTTTACTTATATGTATTTTTTAGGACATAAGGGACTCATTTTGTTGTAAGTAAAGTCAACGTTTAGGCCGTTTGCGCATTTTAATTAACAATAAATTAAGTATACAATTTGCATAAACTTCTTTTTGTTTGGGTTTTTTTTTTTTGTTTAAAGCTTATTTTTGCACACAAATATTTAACAACTTTGGTTAAATAATGTTATTTTTATTTCATGAAATAAATAAGTTTAAGTGAATATGTATATTCAAATCTAAAGTTGCCCATCGGTTAAAGTGTTATTGGTTTTTCGCACTATTAATATATGAATTTTTTCAAAGGTAACTAGTATTTTTTTCCCTGATATTATCAGCGTACAAAGAGGAGCCAATGCCTTTTATATACATAAAACTGATTCAAAACTGAACCGACATTGATTTTTGACATTTTTCGTTATTACAATTAAAGTACTGTAGCTTTATTAAGATTTTAATGTGTAAATAAAATTTATATAAAAAGAAACTTTTATTTATTCGAATTAATTATTTTGCCGTCAATTGCCTTGAGTTCGAAATATTTTGATGAAATTTTCAAAAGTGAATTTAGTTGCATTAATTGTTTTAATATTTCAGCTTAAGTTTCATTTAATATTTTGTTTATTTTATTCAACAATAATAAATGTGCCCATGGAGTACAGCTCTTTATTATTAAGCGCCCACAACTCAGCATTCCCTTGATCTGTGACCACTGCTTTTGGGTCCAGTTGAATATATTTTTTTATTTTAAATTTTATTTTAAACAAGTCGTTTACATAATTACTAATTTAAATATATAATATCTTATTTGTTTATGTGACCAAATTTTTATTTGACGTTTAAAAATCGATTTTTTTAATATCAAATATTGAAATCCATGGATTCGGTTTCCACTTTGGAATTGCCAAATTTGTCGTATTATTTATGCCTTACATTTTGTTTAAATTTTGTATCTTATATTTTTAAAGCTGATTTAAGGCTTTTAATATTAATTCTAACTATTTTATTTTCAACGTGACAAGAATGATAAAACCAAAACGCTATTTAATTTTGGATGGCTTGTGTTTTACTTGCTAATATTATCATATTTTATTTGTTTAAGTTCTTAAATTATTTTATTATGCACATTATAGATGCAAGTAAATAAATTTTACTAAACTGCTTTTGTCAGGTTAAAATTAAATTTGGTCCATAAGCTTTTTTTAAAATTTTTCCAGCAGGAATGTGTGCTTCTACATGTTATGCTTGAAGTCAATCTCCGCAAAATAATTTTCATTGAAGGGCGTAATTTTCGTTGATTAATGGGAAAATTTTATAATTTTTTCATTTCATAAAAATGCGTTTGTTTTGAAAATGCGATTCTGTCTTTATTGGAAAGTGTTTATTGGTCGTCAATTTCCATCGGGTTTTCATTCATTTTCTCTTACAATTTTATAATAATTTTTCTTTTTGATTATTATACAATATCAAATATGTTCACTTATTTGTTTTTCATAGTTAAGTATATTCAATCCAGCCATCTGTTGTTTTTGTAATCATTTAATATTTTTATTTCTTATGGCCTATGGCTCATAAGTAAATTTTAATCTTATTTACAATTTTTGTATTTTAAGTAGTTAGGTAGCTTTGCTTTTTTTCATTTTCTCAGAGCTTTCGAGCGCAATGTTATTCTCCTTATCCCTTAAATTATTTAAATTTCTTAAAGCTTATTGTCTTAAAAATAATTTGTTAGCAAGCCCCATATGTGATGTGCAAGAACTTTGTTTACTTTCACAAAAAAATGTCGTTCTCCAAGTGTATTATTGCTTCGTGTTATTTGTGTTGACTTCCTCATTTGACCTTTAAATAGTTGAGTTTAATCTATTAAAAGGTTTTTTAATTTATAATTAATTTGTATAATTATTTAAAATACAATTAATTTAGCTTCTTGAAATAATATTAATTTTACGTATTAATTATAACAAAAAAATTTCATTTAGAATCAAAAAAATTTAATTAGTAAAATCATAAATATAAATTCATCAATTTTAGCTTTTAAAAATACCATAATGATTTATTAGACTTTTGCTTTTTTATTATTAATTCTTGTATTTTTTAAAACATTTTATGCAAAATTAGCATGCAATTAAGTGCTCATCACCATACCCAAACCAATTKTCAACAATTATTATTGGAATGGTGAAATTTTTTTWAATTTATTTTAAAAATTAATTTTATAAACTTCTCCGACATGCTTTTAAATCTGTTTCAGCGACGTTAGCTGACCTTTAACTTTTAAGCAATTCAAGTTTGCCGTACAAATACATAATATGTAACTTTCTTACTATAATTTTGAATTAAATTCGAAGATTTATAAAAACTTAATAAAATTAAAGATTTGCATGAAATATTGTTATTAGAATAAAATTTAACACTATTTAACTTAATATGCATTGGACGAAAATAAAAGCAAAAGTTAATGCCGATGAACTGTTTAATATTTTTCAACATTCTGAAACCACTACTGCTTGCAAATCTGAATTTATGGAGTGTAGTATGCATTCAGCACTTCGTTCTATAATTAAAAACGTTTAATATATTCTAAAAAAATCAACGATTTAAGTAAAATTATATAAATTAAGCAAATATTAACTTAACATTATCAGAAATGATTAATTCATTCAAAAAACAAAAAGTTCAAAAAAGTAACTAAAAAATGATTAGATGGGATGCGTTGATGACCAAATTACTCTAACCGCCTGACTCTCTCTCTTTTTAGCACACTATTTCTTCAAAAAATAAAAGGTTCAAAAAAATAACTAAAAAATTATATTTGTTGTGTTTGTATTTGATAAATAATTATTATTTTTTATATTTTAAAGACTTTGCCTGCCTAAATGTGTAAAATATCCAATTAATTTTTGATAAACTTAAGTGTTAGTGTTTAAAAATAAAATAAATATTTTCAACAAAAAACTACAAAAACCATTAGTTGCAAAGCAAAGTTCTGCCCCACAAATGCAGTAATTTGAATATTTTAAAGGATTCAAAAAATTAAAGTATTTCTTAATAATATCTAAGGTAAGCTGTGACTATTTTTAAATCCTTGTTGAAAATAACTTAATTAAAAATGTAGGTTTAAATTCTATTAAAAAATGAATATAAAAGTAATAAAAAAAAGCAAATGAATGCGTATGATAAAAGAAATTTGGGACGCAAAATCCTGCAATAGGGGTAGAAAATGGAAAACAAACTTACGGTGGATGAGGCAAAGTATTGTGCCACGGGGTTCGCGAACAGCCCTAAGGTTTCAAAAATTTAAAAAATTTAGAAAACAATAAAATCCGTTAAAAAGTTAACGTTTTCTCCTCATCAGACAAATCAAATAAAGAAATTAAAATTGGCTAAAGTCCAATTTTATAAAATATTAATCTTCTTAACCAATAAAAAGTTTTCAGAAAATTTATTATTCCATTAGATTGTATTCCGATTAAACTAAATTATGAAACAGTCATATGAGGCTCCGGAAAACAGCGAACAACGCGCAAGAATGCACAATTTAATTAAAAATCAATATCTAGAAAAAATTTATAAAGAAGCAAATGCATTAAAATATAAATTTTTATAAATTCATTTCAAAATCGATCGCAATGCTCGACAAAATGAAAAAAAAATCAACAAGAAGCAATACTTTTTAAAATTGTAAGCCCAAAATATTATTAATTGGACGGACTTAAGCAATACAAAACCAAAATTATTAGTAAATCATTTTAATTAAAAGTTGAATAGGTTCTAAAATTTAAATTAAATAATATTTATCAATAATATAAACATCTTAATTTATTTTTTGCTAATCCGAAAAAATGACGGAATTGCATATTCCTAAAAGCCAAATCCTGAATTCATTACGATAAATAAAATATAGTCGGGATGCAAAGCAATATTTCAAAGAATTTAAGTAAATAATTAATGTAAGACGACAAATTAATTAAAATATAAACTATAACGTTTAATAAATAAAGAATAAATTAAGTCAATATGGTGGCGGCGCGTATCTTACGCCGGACCAACAGAGAATTTCTATAATGACTAGAATATGTATGTTAATGAAAATGATGAAATTTTGTAAAAATTACACATTCAGTATTTAATAATAGTTTAAAAAAAATTTTCGTAAGAACAAACTCGTTAACCGGAGTTAATTTTGAGATTTCTAAAACAAATTTTCTTACATTCAAATACACAAATGCAAATCCAGACAGTGTCAATTTGCATAACTTCTTTTTGTTTCTGCATTATGTAATTTATGAATGATTTTAATAATGCCATTATTCAATTTTATTTCTTTCCGCTTGATTTAAATTATTTTTGGTGATGAGTTGAGTTAATATAAGTATGATTACCTAGTAGTGGAGCTGGACGCCTCATGCCCCTCCTATTTTTAAACAAAATAAAAAATGCATTTTTTGGTTACCGGAATTGTTTCAGTTTTGAGTGACGATGCTTTTTTGACCCCAAAAAGAGTGGAAAATTTGCGGGCATTTCAGTGTTGGTTAGGATATTATTGAATAGCGTTTAAAGGAGATGATAGAGAATTGATTGGGCTACAAAATGGCTATAAAATCATAAAATTTTGTTTAGAATGACATGAGTTATATAATTTTGAAAAGTGGTGCAGGACTTTTGGGTCACCCTGTATATAAGATAAATATGATAACAATAAAAACTAATAGAAAGCATTGAAGCGGAAATCTTTCGTTCTTTTCAACTCATTACATTATTTTTAGGATAATTGTTGTATTATAATAGTTTTTAAATCTTTATTTTTCATCATCAATATTCAGTTATGATTACGTTTTATATATTTTCGCCTAATATTAGTCCAATTGTAGACGATCCCGAGCGATGGCAACAACGCTTCTTTCGGAATATATTTTGTTGAGTTATTAAGGCAAATTTATATTTTCAATATTTATTTTGTCAAATGTTACTTGGTTTAGTTAATTAATGTTTAAATCTTAAGCAGGATCTCACAAATTCATGTAAATGGTAAATTTTGTTATACCAAAAATGACTAATTTGATATTAACGCTTTTTTGCACTTTGCAACATATTAAATTCTTAATTACAGCTCTTTATTTGCATTTTTTCCATTTACATTTTGCATTTGAATATTTTAATTCAACCCGTAAACTTTAATTTTAGCAAAATCGAAAAAGTGCTTCATGGAGAAAATGAATGAAAGCGTCATTTCGCCCCAGACCTTGGCTATCGTGCTCGACTTTGCTTCTTAATTCAAACAAATTTATTTGCATTCAATTATATTTTTGCTAATAATAGTTGCGCATTGTTTCAAAATTAGCGTATTTAAAGATATTCTCTTTTAATGATTGAATATGTTTTTATTTGCGTTTAATTAAATAAACTTATATTGCTTTTACTGTTATTTTTATGTTTTCATCTTTGCATGAACCTAACAAATTTATAGGGGTATGTATATCCCTTGCTCTACATTTATATGGTAATAAAATAGCAGTAACTATTTAAAATTTCAGTTTATTTGTAAATTCGCATATAAACTAAATTAAGATATTAAATTGGTAAACAAATTTGCAGTGCAAAGAACAATGCCAAAGCCACAAATGACAGAATGTTGGGTCCAATTAACACTAATTTGTAAGGTACTTATAATTTTATTTATTTTTAGTTATAAATTGTATTTTTATTATGTAAATTTTATAAAGTTCGTAAACATAATTATTAACTGATACTCATCGCATCGATTATCATATATTTTCAACCTTTTACTTATTTCTCTGTTGTGACTGAGTCATAGCCCACTTGGCCAATTATATTTTTGTTTAAGTATTACTTTATGAAGATGTAAGTACGGCCATGTGGTGCGTCATCGTCGCTTTGTGTCACTTTCTGATCTATTAAAGAGCAAAGATTTGTACGAAACATGTAGCCTTTTGTCATGAAAATAAATAAATTTTTGGATAAATATTTTGTGTTAGAATAATTATTTATTTATTTATTTATTTTTCTATATAAATAGTAAAATTCATATTTTCTTGAAACAATTAAAGTTTTTTTCAAAAAATATTATGTAATAAAAGCATATAATTGTTCTGCTGATCGATGAAGTAATTGCCAGTCAAGGAGAGAAAATGTTAAATCGCTATATGAAAACTTATAATTTTTATAAAAGTAATATATTAAATAAAAGCAAAAAAACTCTAAAAAAGAGAATTAAGCAGAATTAATGTAAATTTATCAACAACAAAAAAAAGATAATAATACAGCGACAAAGATGGCAATGCAGAAATTGGATATTTTAAAGGATGCAAAAAATTAAAGGTATGATTTTCAAAATACCAACAATATTTGGTGAGTGAGTGCCAACTAAGAACTCTGAGGTGACCAAAGAAAATGAAAAAAAATGATTAAGTTTTAAAAATATTCTTAATAATATCTAAGGTAAACTGTGACCATATTTTTAAAATTGAAAATAGCTTAATTAAAAATGTAGGTTTAAAATTCTATTAAACAAATGAATATAAAAGTAATAAAAAAAGAAAATGAATGCGTATGATAAAAGAAATTTGGGACGCAAAATCCTGCAATAGGGGTAGAAAATGGAAAACAAACTTACGGTGGATGAGGCAAATTATTGTGCCACGGGGTCGCGAACAGCCCTAAGGTTTCAAAAATTTAAAAAATTTTAGAAAACAATAAAATCCGTTAAAAAGTTAACGTTTTCTCCTCATCAGACAAATCAAATAAAGAAATTAAAATTGGCTAAAGTCCAATTTTATAAAATATTAATCTTCTTAACCAATAAAAAGTTTTCAGAAAATTTATTATTCCATTAGATTGTATTCCGATTAAACTAAATTATGAAACAGTCATATGAGGCTCCGGAAAACAGCGAACAACGCGCAAGAATGCACAATTTAATTAAAAATCAATATCTAGAAAAAATTTATAAAGAAGCAAATGCATTAAAATATAAATTTTTATAAATTCATTTCAAAATCGATCGCAATGCTCGACAAAATGAAAAAAAAATCAACAAGAAGCAATACTTTTTAAAATTGTAAGCCCAAAATATTATTAATTGGACGGACTTAAGCAATACAAAACCAAAATTATTAGTAAATCATTTTAATTAAAAGTTGAATAGGTTCTAAAATTTAAATTAAATAATATTTATCAATAATATAAACATCTTAATTTATTTTTTGCTAATCCGAAAAAATGACGGAATTGCATATTCCTAAAAGCCAAATCCTGAATTCATTACGATAAATAAAATATAGTCGGGATGCAAAGCAATATTTCAAAGAATTTAAGTAAATAATTAATGTAAGACGACAAATTAATTAAAATATAAACTATAACGTTTAATAAATAAAGAATAAATTAAGTCAATATGGTGGCGGCGCGTATCTTACGCCGGACCAACAGAGAATTTCTATAATGACTAGAATATGTATGTTAATGAAAATGATGAAATTTTGTAAAAATTACACATTCAGTATTTAATAATAGTTTAAAAAAAATTTTCGTAAGAACAAACTCGTTAACCGGAGTTAATTTTGAGATTTCTAAAACAAATTTTCTTACATTCAAATACACAAATGCAAATCCAGACAGTGTCAATTTGCATAACTTCTTTTTGTTTCTGCATTATGTAATTTATGAATGATTTTAATAATGCCATTATTCAATTTTATTTCTTTCCGCTTGATTTAAATTATTTTTGGTGATGAGTTGAGTTAATATAAGTATGATTACCTAGTAGTGGAGCTGGACGCCTCATGCCCCTCCTATTTTTAAACAAAATAAAAACATTTTTCAGTCGGGAAAAGGGCGTTTATAGGAGTATTCGGGGGCGTAGAATCCGAATCTGACCTACATTTTACCTAATTCTAAATCCGAATTCGAACATTTTAAAGAAATATTTTTTCAAAAATCGATTAGTTGCAGTATCTTGCCCGGGATTCGGAATTGGTTGAAATGGATGTCGGAATTGGATTCTACGCCACCGATTACACCTTGAAACACATTTTCTAAAAGGCCAAAAAAGCCAAAAATTGTAAGGGATGTTCCCCTATTTAGAATTAACATTTCGTATTTTTGTCACTTTATGTAGTTCTTTATATTTTGAATTTTTTGTTTTAAAAATATCTTCAACAATAAATGTATTTTAATTATATCTTAAGCATTAAATTGTTCGATGTTTTGCTAGTTCATACATGTAAACGTTAATTGTTGATATTTCTTGTTTAACATTTATACTTGAAGTATATTTGTAAATTTATTGCTATTGATTATTATAATTATAACACCTATTGAATTTTTTGCTTAGTAAAATATTATACAAGTTTTTTTTTCAGATTTTCCTAAAAATTTAAACTCAAATAAATGCAACAATTAGGTTTTACTTATTGCTACCTCGTTCGTTACTCTTTTTTATCTTTTATTGTTTCGATTTTTGCTTCTACTTCCACTAATTTGTTTTAAAGAGACGCAACATTCTCTAGCATTCAAATTTTATTTAAAAAGCAATTCACTATTTATAAAATTTATTTTTTATCGGTAACAAATATGTGTTTTCATAGCATGTGCCTCTAAAGATTTTTACCAACTTGCTTTCCATGAAGGTTTATTGTTTTATATAAATAAATATATTTGGTCATTGACCATTTTCATAAATTAATGATTCTTTGTTGTGTACTAATTGATTAATATAAAATACTCCAATTCGTAGCCGTTGAAATTCCAAAAAAAATTTTGAATTCTATATTTTTTTAAACATTCAGATTGTTACTATGGATACGGTTTTATTAGTTAATTGTAATATTTTGTAATATAAATTTTTTCACTTTATATATCGCTTTATTTTTAAACATTGTGCAAATCTTGTATAATTAGTTACCTATTTGCCTAAGGCATTACTTATTTTGTACAAATAATGTTTCTCCATTAATTTTATTTGAATTGATTGAGCGTATTAATTATATTTGTTGTGTTTGTGTTTGATAATTATTATTTTTTATATTTTAAAAACATTAAATTCGGAATGCCCTGAAGATTTACCACAAGATCGCGTCTCGCAGTATGTCCATTCCAAATCAGGAAATGGTTTAATTTTCAACAAAAATGCTCTTACAGGCGTCTAGTGGTAGTTTTGGTTGAGGACAATTGCTTCCTGAAGGAGACTGCTCTTGTCCCGTCCACACAATGCTATTTTTTCAATTTCAAAATAATATTTTAATTATAAAATGTACGTAAAACTATTATTTGCTTTTTTATTATTATTGTTTAATAAATAATATTTTGTGAAATTTTGAATTCGTACAAATTAGATGACAGAAGATTGTTCGGCAACATGAGAAGGTTAAAGACTACGCATTTAAGTTTTATTTCATTTATGAAAAGGCAGGTTTTCATTCTAATTAATAATTAACTAAGTATCGGATTGACCCTTTAAAAAATTTTTATTTTGCTACAATTTTCTTACAAATCTTTAAATTGTAAATAACCTTTTTATATATTTCTATATTTGCATTATGATTAGAAATTAACTGTTTAAAACATTCTTGAATTGAAAGGTTTATAGTGCAGTACATCGTACAACATATTATAAATTACCAAAACGATGTTAAAGTCCAAAAAATCATACCTCGGGAATCAACGAATGTTTATTATTTAAAAAAAACTCGTAAAAGATAMACTGACCAAAGACAAAATTGTTAATAAAGTTAATTTAAATCTAATAATATAATAAATGTTTAAAGTGCTGCTGCAAATTAGGTTTGATGAAAGTATATAAAAATTACAAAACACACTTTAACATATAATACATTATTAAAAAAGTTAATATTAAAAAAATTGAGAATTTAAAAAGCGGTTTTCGAATCGGTTCATATTATTTATATTGAAAATATTTGAAAAGGGAATCCAGTAAATGTGTACCTTGATGTAAGTACCAGCCGAGGAAGTTAATAAGTTGGTGAGCTTTTTTAGTTAATAAATTTATCTTAATTTATTTAAATGCCAAAAGAAAAAGTAAAAATGAGGAAAGTGGAAAGTGGAAAAAAGTATTAAAAGCAAAAAGATAACCCTTAAATTCTACGTTCATAGCAAAATATAAAATTGTAAGCGAACAAAAAAACATGATGATCTGATTGATTGTTTACCTATTTACAGCCAAAAAATATCAAAATCACAAATAAAATATAAAAAAGAATTATTTTACAAAGCTTTATTAAAAGTTTTAAACAAAAAAATATATAACGCCTAATAAAAATTTAATTAGTTAAATTAACTTTTTAAAAATGCTTTGCTATAATTAAAATGGATATAAAATACATTTAAAGAGAATCTATAAAAAATTGAGAATTTAAAGCGATTTTCGAATCGGTTCATATTATTTATATTACAAATTTTGAGAACGGTCCGCGTAATGCCTGTACAGAAACGTAAAAAAAATCCTAATTTAATAAGCTATTACAAAATAATAAAATAAATTCTGTTAAAATTAAAGTCAATCATTGTAAAAATAAGGATGGGGTGCTTGTGTAAAATGGGTGTTGGCCCGAGCAGTAAATAGACAGCTTAAACTATTTATTTTTAAAATTATACGAATTGAGTCTTGACGTTATCGATGTGATCGAGAAAAGTATAAACAATTCGGCGTTGAACTTTTTGTTGAACAAAAATACCACCGAACAATAAGTCATTCTAGAAAGAGTAATTGTTTATTAAAAATGCAGAAGTCTATTACTTAAAGAAAATATTGTGTTGTTTTGTAAGTAAGAAAATGGATAATTAAATAACAAAAAGCAAAATAAAATTAAAAACTTTAATATTTAAATAATCTGAAAAATTATAATAAACAAAAATTTGAATCTGAAAATATTATAAAGTTAGAAAATAAACTTAAAATAAATTTTCGAAGAGCAGCTCATCCGCGCAAGGAGAAGACATACAAATTCTTCTTGTCTTGACATATTTTTCAACATAGATATGTTAATGAAAAAACCGAGATCATACGTCCCTTAACAATTTAATTACTCAATACGGTATTACTAGTAAAATCGACATTTGAGAATTCAATAAAATGGTTAATTAATAAAAATCAATTTAATAATAAGAATAAACAATCTTCTATTTAAGTAATTTTGATAACAAAAAGATTTTAATAAATTATTCAAGTACTAAACAAAATAGACTAAGCGCGTGTTAAACGATAAACACACTGATCAATTAAATTTTGAATATGCAAACAAAAATTGCATATTTCATCTATAAAAAACTAAAAAAATCACAAAGACATTGAATAAATTACCTATATAATAATTAGAAACCCAATGACTCTATTCTAAATTATTCTTCATGGGAGCAGTTGAATAAAGAAGGAATATTCAAAGAATTTAATTTTTTTCATGAAATTTCACAAAGTAATATTACAAAAAAGTGGAAATTGAGTAGTTTGTTAAGAAACAGCCAAATATTAAAAATAAAACTTTTTAAATACATAAAGCATAAAACTTTATTAACTAATAAAAGAATAGCAAAATACCTTAATTTATTAATCAACAAAATTCATGTATTAGACTAAAAACACTCACCATTATTACATCAAAATTTTATGAAAATCACCCAAATATAATCATGGAATACGAGCACAGGCAATCGTCTTTGTTGCCTGATTTATGTTCAAAACTTCTAATTTAATTTCCTCAAACAAACAGAGACAAATTGCTTTTGAACAAGATATAAAATTGTATTAAATAAAGAAAATGAATAAAATTTCAGTCACCACAAAAAGGACCTTTAAAAGCGACTACTTACTAATCAGCTTGTGAAGGTTTACATGGACGCTTCGACGACGAATGCGATCAACCAAATTCTTGAAACACCAAGATGTAATACAGTTTTAAAAAAACATAAAACTTTGTTTGATAGTAAACTTTTTAATAGCTTATGCAAAAATGACGACCGTAAGCTGCTGTCAGGCAGTACACTTTATCTGGCACCCAGCAACAATTTTGTTACAATAAATAAAAATGATTTAAGTTTATTAAATAAAACCAATTTACCAAAAATTCAAAAAAACTAATCAAAACAAACAAATAGTCACCGGTGAACAAATCCCGGGTATCCGGAAATGGATTCCGGTTTTTTAAACAAATTTAAATTTGTAAAATTACGCAAAAGGGCCTATGATTTTTTTTCTTCGCAGATACTCAATGTAAAAATGCCTAGAAATAATAAAATTAATATATTAATTAACATAAATACCTTTATGCTATTTTTTAAACTATTAATAATTCAATCCGACATAAGACTTTATAAAATTTTGTTTATTTGAATAAAATATTAAAAATTATTTAAAAATGGCTTTATCATAAAATATTAAAAAAATTAACAAACCTTAAAAATTAACAATATTCATCTATTAACATTGCAATTCAATAAATATTTATTTAAAGAATGCATTAATCACCAAAAGTTGAAGGTTAATTTCAAAAACGAATTTGTACGACTTCGAAATTTCACAAAATATTATTTATTAAACAATAATAATAAAAAAAGCAAATAGTAGTTTTAAGTAACTTTTATATTTAAAAAAATTATTTTGAAAAAATAGCCTTGTGTGGACGGGACAAGAGCAGCGTCCTTCAGGAAGCTCAACCAACTACCAGTCGATGGCTTGTAAGAACATTTTTGTTGAAAATTAAACCATTTCAATTTTCAGAATCGGCATGGACCAACATAGTGACTCGATCTTGTGGTAAATTTTTCAGAGAAATTCCAAATTTAATATAATATAAAAATTTTTAATTTGAAGATAATTCAATTCTCAAACTAAAATCAAAATAATACAATTATTATTATAAATAATAATTTATGGAAAGGCAGCGAAGAACTTGATGATATATGCAGCACACACTACTGTTTGAAATTATCTGAGGTTATAAATCAAAAAAATAAAAATTATTAATTAATTCAATAAAGATTAATCAGTTATAAAAAAAATTAAATTTGTTTAAAACCCAATATTATTTAATAAAGAAATTTAAAAAAAAACCAGGTAATAATAAATTCTATTAAGTTGTTAAAGGCGCACAATTAACAGCGTGACTAATTAAGAAGTAAACATTCTCTTAATTAGAATTAACTTAAAATTAGGGTTCAATTTGTTTTTGAATGGGCTACCAAACAATTCACCAATCGGGATTCTCGATCAAGTAAATCTCGACGAGATTTTTTTGAGATTCGAGATGCACAATCTCGACCGAATTCAAAGTAAATAAATATATTTTAACAAAAAAAATAAAGATCAAAATTATATCTTTATAATAAATGCTTTTTTACAAAGAAATTTAATGTTGCAAAATAATTTATGGAAAATATATTAAATTAAAAGCCAGTTAAGATATAACCAATGCTTGCAGAATGTAAAACAGTCATTAAATCAAGAAAACCATATAAATTATTTTTAACAATTTTGCACCATTGAGATGATTTATTTGGTATATGTAAAAGTTTAAATCAAAATCGCAACAAAAAAAAATGCATTTCAATGTTAATTAATTACAGATTTCAAGAACATAAACAAAATATTATTTTAAAAATAGTTACTTTTTTAGTTAATAAATTTATCTTAATTTATTTAAATGCCAAAAGAAAAAGTAAAAATGAGGAAAGTGGAAAGTGGAAAAAAGTATTAAAAGCAAAAAGATAACCCTTAAATTCTACGTTCATAGCAAAATATAAAATTGTAAGCGAACAAAAAAACATGATGATCTGATTGATTGTTTACCTATTTACAGCCAAAAAATATCAAAATCACAAATAAAATATAAAAAAGAATTATTTTACAAAGCTTTATTAAAAGTTTTAAACAAAAAAATATATAACGCCTAATAAAATTTAATTAGTTAAATTAATTTTAAAAATGCTTTGCTATAATTAAAATGGATATAAAATACATTTAAAGAGAATCTATAAAAAATTGAGAATTTAAAAAGCGGTTTTCGAATCGGTTCATATTATTTATATTGAAAATATTTGAAAAGGGAATCCAGTAAATGTGTACCTTGATGTAAGTACCAGCCGAGGAAGTTAATAAGTTGGTGAGCTTTTTTAGTTAATAAATTTATCTTAATTTATTTAAATGCCAAAAGAAAAAGTAAAAATGAGGAAAGTGGAAAGTGGAAAAAAGTATTAAAAGCAAAAAGATAACCCTTAAATTCTACGTTCATAGCAAAATATAAAATTGTAAGCGAACAAAAAACACGATGATTGATTGATTACCTATATTTACAGCCAAAAAATATCAAAATCATAAAATTAATTATAATGTAATTAAAATATAAAAAACATGAATGTTTAAAAAAAATATAAAATTCAAAATTTTTTTGGAATAATTTCAACGACTACGAATTGAAGTATTTTATATTAATCAATTTATTACACAACAAAGAATCATTATTTATGAAAATGTCAATCATTGTGAAATTAATTAAAAATAATGCAATATTGTAAAATAGTTATATATTCAGCATTAAACAAATAAAGCTGACATGCGTTTTAAAATAAAAAATATATTTGAAAACTTCTGTTTCAGTTTATAAATCATGTATACAAAATTTATTCAAAAATTTTTTGACCTTATTGACATTTATTTGAGTTTAAAATATACAATTTATAAAGGAAGCAAAACATTCAACTACATAAATGTTTTATATTAAGAAATAAATAAAAAAAAACTCCTGTATAATATTTTACTAAGCTAAAAATTCAATAGGTATTATAATTATATTAATCAATAGCAATAAATTTACACAATATACTTCAAATATAAATGTTAAATAAACAAAATATATCAAATCTGTTAACACAATTAACGTTTACATGCATAAACTAGTAAAACATCGAACAATTTAATGCTTAAAATATAATTAAACATTTATTGTTGAAGATATTTTTAAAACAAAAAATTCAAAATATAAAGAACTACATAAAGTAACAAAAATACGAAATGTTAATTCTAAATAGGGGAACATCCCTTAAAATTTTTGGCTTTTTTGGCCTTTTAGAAAAGGAGTTTCAATGTGTAATCGGGGGCGTAGAATCCGATTCTTGCATCCATTTCAACTACTGCAACTAATCGATTTTTGAAAAAATATTTCTTTAAAATGTTCGAATTAGGATTTAGAATTAGGTAAAATGCAGGTCAGATTCGGATTCTGAGCCCCCAAATATTCCTATAAACACCTTTTTCCCGACTAAAAATGTTTTTTTTGTTTAAAAATGGGAGGGGCGAGAAGCGACCAACTCCACTATTACCGTTTAAGCTTGCAAACTTTTTAAACTAGGTAATCATACTTATTTTTAAAAATTCCTCCGTGTTTTTCTGAATTTTGGATGCTAAAATGCTCGTGTTTCACTAGAGCTAATCCAAAACAACAATTTTCAGCCTCAAAATTATTCAAAAGCATGAATTCGGTCGTTATTTGCTTTGTTGTAATTTTGTGCTTTTTAGGTAATTGATGTTAAAACATAATGTGAATTTTGAGAAAATTAACTCAACTCATCACCAATCAAGAATGAGGTGGGTGTTGATGAGATTGTCTAAAAAATGCTAATTAACAAGAAAAATTTTGGGAAATTTGCTTAATTTTTGTAAATAAAAGCCAATCACAAGTTTTTTGAATAATTTTTCAAAAAAGTGTT
>MEIZ01000355.1:0-10764 GCA_001723225.1 Globodera ellingtonae | reverse complement strand
TCCTTTTCAACATCGCTCTGCTACTGGGAGCCTGTGAATTTGATTACTGCACTATTTTGTTTAATTACTGAAATGCATTCCAACAATGTTGCGTTAATTTTATAAAATGTTTATATGAAACTAAGCCGTGTGAATTTATGTCATATTCAAAATATGCAATTGTTTTATTAAAAATTGCCCTTTTAATATAAAAATTTACTGAAAAATCTGCAATTAAAGTATTAAGTCTATGCATTACTTCTCTGATAATTTTTGATAAAAATACGTTTTTAAAAAAGTTTATAAAAAGGTATGGAAATAAGAAGCCAAATTATAAATCAGGAAAAAATAAAATCAATATCAACAGACATGTCTGCAAATCAAATAAATCATTTTTATTAATTAGTAAAGTTTAAATTCAATATATGATGGATAAATGAAAAATAACATTGCTGAAAACTTTCAATTTAGTAAAATAAATTGATTTTAATTTAAAAATAAATTAAATGCTAAAATGCCGGGCTATTATGATAGAGAATTTTGGATCATTATATTCTGAAGATAAATTATTTAAATATAAATATCAGAGAAATACTTAACTCGGGGCTTCATGAGCAGCATTGTTACGATATTCTACGGAGGATTCATTGAAATTAAACAGCTTCAGTGCAAGGAAAATGCCATCAAATATCATAATATAAAATTGCATTAAAAAGCATTTCTATCCTCCGAATTTAAATGACATACGCATTCCTGACCTCTCAAAACGTCATGTAAAAGGATTTGAAATATTGGCATTTTGAACATTACAACAATAAAAAAGACAATGTAAACGAAGCAAAAACTGATAAAATGAATTTGTTTCAAATTAATAAAATAAAAACGAGAATATAATATATAAAATTTTTAATTTAAAGATAATCAAATTCTCAGACTAAAATCAAAATAATAAAATTATGATCATAATAATAATTTATGGAAAGGCAGCAAAGAACTTTTTGATCTATGCTAGGATGCACTACTGTTTGTCTGAGGATATAAAATCAAAAAAATAAAATTATTAATTAATCCAAAATTAAAAAGCAGAAAACAAAAATTGGATTTATCAATCCATATATTGAATTTAAACTATAAAAATTAATAAAAATAATTTATTTGATTTGCAGACATGTCTGTTGATTTTGATTTTATTTTTTCCTGATTTCTGGCTTCTTATTTCCATATCTTTATATAAATTTTTTAAAACGTACTTTTATCAAAAATTATCAGAGAAGTAATGCATAGACTTAATACTTTAATTGCAGATTTTCAGTAAATTTTTATATTAAAAGGGCAATTTTTAATAAAACAATTGCATATTTTGAATATGACATAAATTCACACGGCTTAGTTTCATATAAACATTTTATAAAATTAACGCAACATTGTTGGAATGCATTTCAGTAATTAAACAAAATAGTGCAGTAATCAAATTCACAGGCTCCCAGTAGCAGAGCGATGTTGAAAAGGAACTTGAACTTGAATATTTTATTCTTTTTATGTTGTCTTGTTAATGTTTTTTTTGTAATAAAATCTTAATTCTCGCTTTTACTTTGAGCCACCCGCAGGACCGAAACTTACTTTTAATAATATTTCGGTTTATTTTTTAAAAGATGAACAATTTTTTTTATTACATGTTTTTAAACTTTAGGATTTGTTGCATTTATTTTAAAATCTAAAAATTTCAAAATGAAATTAAACACATCACTAATTAATAACTTTTTATGCTAACATAATTTTTATAAGAATTTATATTTTGTATTATGGTTGTTGTTCATGAAGTTTTATGGCAACGCAATTTAATATTAATATCCATAAAACAATCACATTTTTTAATCAATCGGAAGCTTTTCTAATAGTTGCATAGAAAAATAAATATTTTGAATAGCAACTTCTTTCAATGTCTTTCCCCGAAACTCTCAACTCGTCAACAGTTCTCGTGAAGTGTATCATTTTTGGCTTTTACTCATACACATAGTGTTTTGATTGCTTAACATAATATTTTTTATTATTATTGATATTTTAATTTGTATAATTTGTGGCTTAGATTAAATTTTTTAAATTTTTTTTCATAAATTTTTTTTTACGTTTTCCGGTCTAAAATTTTTTATTGTCGCGGATAGAATTGGCTTAATTTTCTGTCTTTTTCAGACTTTTATTGACTATTTTTAAAATTTTTTTAAACAGTCAATCCGATACTTAGTTAATTATTAATTAGAGTGAAAACCTGCCTTTTCATAAAATGAAATAATTATTTTGATTTATTTTTTAAATAATTAATTTCGGATAAAGATTTCTCGACTAGACAAAGAGTTTTGATATGTTTAAATCTGTTTCCGTAACTATAAACTTTATAAAGAACAAAACAAAAATATAATAAATTGATATTGAGTTCAGGGTTGTTTTTTCTTCTTAGTCATTTAATAATTAAGCACATTTATCGAATTACCCTTGGGGTTATGAATTTTAAAGAATTTTTTTAATATTTAGCCCAATTTGAATTTTAATCAATATATTATTTTTATTTGTGACCATATATTTGTATCTGTCCAATCAATCACTAATTACAATGTTATGATTATTGAAGTTAATATTGCAGGTCGTTTAAGTAAATTAGAATTTTTAGGAAGAGTCCTTTAATAATGTGTCTTAAAAGTATAATTCATAGTCAGCTAAGGAATTCAATATTGTATTATGAAAATACTTAATGCGATCATTTATTTTTTGAACTTTTAAATATTTAATATGCAATTACGAACACAACTGTTTAATTTGTAGCTTTGCCTCACACAATAAACACAAATGTATTTTATAATCTATTATGTACTCAAAGTATCACTAATTACACGCTTCTAACCGCAACCGCCGTGTTGAAGTGGTTGACCATGTTGATCTTGGCGTAACACGGATCTTTTCGCACCGACATTCCAAGATTTCATTAAAAGATTTTTTAAATTTGTAGTAAAATTTTTATTTAAGCGAATTAAACAGCTCACTAATTAATAACTGTTTATTTTGTCATAATTTTTTATAAGAATGTCATACACAAAAAATAATACCCTCGGAATCCCCTGGGTAGCATCTTCATCAATTATTGTTGCATTAGGTTTTTAAGGGTCTTCTAAAAGATTACTGTATTTATATTTTGTATTATGTTTGTGGTTCATGAAGTTTTATGCCAACGCAATTTAATATTCATAAAACAATCACATTTTTAATCAATCGAACTTTTCTAATATTTGCTAATAATTGTATTTAAAAAAGCGGAAAAGCTTTATGTTTTATTGATTCAATCATTTTTTACTAAATTTTATTTAAATTCAAATTTACGCCATTGGTTTTGAACGTTATTATATGACACTCTGATCTTTGCTCTAACTATTTTTTTATGTTTTCATTTTTGTATTTATTTTATTCTTAATAAATATTAATAGAAAATGATGTAATGCTGCTGATAATGATCAGTGCCCGGGTTTGATGAAGTTGATGATGGCATTTTAACTATAAGCTAAAATATCATTCTATAAATTTATGTTTATTATTTATTGATAAACATATTAAATTGTTGGTTCTCATTGCAATTTTATGAATGCACTGTGCTAGCTCTTTAAGCGTAGTGGGCTTTAAACAAGCTTCTTGATGTCAATAAGCTTTTATGTTCTTATTAGCTATTTAAATTTTTTTAAATGGTTATTATTTGCATTTTAGATGCAGTTTTTTAAGTCGTTTTTTGTTGAGATTAAAATTAATTTCAGATAAGAATGAATAATACCTATGTCCTATTTGGAACACAAATAATTATTGCTCTTTATACTATTTTTAAGTTATTTTTACACTCGTATGTAAGTCCTCCATCGCTTTGTGTTCTGAGAGGATTCTATGCCCCCGATTACACCTTGAAACACCTTGCGTTTCGTAAATTCGCCAGGGCGTTTCGTAAATTCGCCACATATATTTTATCAAGTAATTTTAGAAATCTTACCTTTATACACACCGCACTAAATCAGTTAAACCTTATCCAATGGAAAGCTCTAGATGCATAGAAGCTGTTTGTAAATCTAAACTAAGCAGTAAATCAAAGTTTAAAAAAGTTATGATCAGAAACCCACAAAAAAGTTCGACATTTGGCAAGTTTACATTTATAACTTTTTTGAAACTCATCAAAACACTTCGACTTTGCTGTAATGCTTTTTCTACCCATTTGGAGTTACCAATGATATAAGGCTTAACTGATTTAGTGCGGTGTGAATAAAGTTATGATGTCTAAATTACTTCATAAAATATATGTGGCGGATTTACGAAACGCCCAGGCGGATTTACGAAACGCCCATAGTGGCGGAATTTACGAAACGACCTAGCACACCCTCTTATTCTACAATGCAAAAATGCTCCCTGCTAATATCACGTAGGATAGTCCGTTAGATGATTCTCTTTAAATGTATTTTATATCCATTTATTTATAGCAAAGCATTTTTAAAAATTTAATTTAACTAATTAAATCTTTATTAGGCGTTATATATATTTTTGTTTAAAACTTTTAACAAAGCTTTGTAAAATAATTGTTTTTTATTTTATCATTTTTTCATTTGACATTTGAATAAATTAGGTTAAATTTAATTGGTTTATTAGTGAGCTGAATTATTAAATTTTAATTAAAATACCGCCGATCCCCCTGTTCGATCACATCTCCCAATAGCACAGCTTCCTCGGCTAATGACATCGACAAATGACCACCTGTACCGACATTAGGCGGACCGTTCTCAAATATTTTTAATATAAATAATTTGAACCGATTCGAAATCCGCTTTTTAAAATTCTCAATTTTTTTAATATTAACTTTTTTAATAACGTATGTTATGTTAAAGTGTGTTTTGTACTATTTCTATTTTTATATAGTTTCATCACCTAATTTGCAGCAGCACTTTAATCATTTATTACATTATAAAGATTTAAATTAACTTTATTTACAATCTTGTCTTTGGTCAGTTTACCTTTTACGCGTTTTTTAAAATAATAAACATTCGTTGATTCCCGATATATTATCAATTTCCCTTTGTTGTAACGGTTCGTTTATTTAAATTTAATTAGCTTTAAAAAATGTACGGAATTCATTTAAAAAATTAAAGGACAATTAAATTTATATAAATAAAACATATACTATCTTTATTGGGTTTTAATAAATAGACGAAGGTAACCATCAAAAATAAGCACACTATATCCATGATATAAAAAGCAGGTGCAAATAACCAGCCTGTTCGCTGCACCAACCAACGGACAATCATAGGGGTCGGATCCATGGCCATGCATCCCGCTTGTAAAATCTTGCGGTGATGTTTAAAATGGGCTAAAGGAGTGATAGTAGCTTGACCAAAATATTAGCGGTTATGGATTTTTATAATTGATAATTTTTTGTTTTAGGATTTAATCAATCGAGATTTTAACTCATCACGATATTACTATTTAAACTATAATATTTTCAAAATTTTATTTAAATACCTAATATTAAGTTGACTTTGAAAATGATCTTTTCAATTTTTGTTAATAATATTAATTTGTGCTCGAGATCTTGATCAAAAGCAGCCGAGCGTTGACCTGTGAACAGAGTTAGTAGTTTACTGTTTGCAGACTTTGTAAATCTATAGCTTTTCTTGTTTGTGGTTTTTTATTTTTCTTTTGTATTTAATTGTTTTTAAAGTTCCAAAATTTCTATTTAATTGAACAAAAGATGATCTTTTTTGTTTATATTATTTAAAGCAGCTATAACCGAATGAATTCAAGAATGTTAAATTATATTTAAGTTTAACTATTATCTTTTTTTATTATGCAAATTAATTTTTGTGACAAGATTAGTAGCTCACGAAAATAGTGCAGTAATCAAATTCACAGGCTCCCGGAGCGATGTTGAAAAGGAACTTGAACTTGAATATTAATGCCAAAATAGTCCGTCTCAGCAGAATAATTAATTAATTTTGTGATTTTGATATTTTTTGGCTGTAAATATAGGTAATCAATCAATCATCATGTTTTTTGTTCGCTTCAATTTCATTTTCTGCTATGAACGTAGAAATTATAAGGGTTAATCCCTTTGTTTAAAAATGGGTGATTTGATATGTTTTTACTTATATTTTAGTCATTATTTTATTTATGTATTTTATTTTACTGGCTCACCAGAGTTGATTAAATTAACGCTGCTCACACGGAAAATTCTAACAAAATGTTTATTATTAAATTGAGTATTGATAAAGATAAACGAAAAATTTGAAGTTATTCCGCATCACATAAAAAGAATAAATTACGAAGGAGAACAAGCGTGTTTTGAAGATTTAAATTTTTTGTTAATGATAAAAAAAATTGTTTTTTATTTTTTTATTTGCTAAATCTTTATTGTTTATAATTATAATTAAGATTTACATTTATTTAAATTAAAACGTTGATTTATTTTTTTTAATAGTAAATAACTTCCAAGTTATGTAATTTATATAACAGTTTATGTTTTTGAAACTTTATAAGAAATAATCAAAAGTATTTTGGAAAATATCGATCATTAAGGCACACATTTTTGGTCCAAGAGTCATTTTTTAGGGGTGCATTTTTAGTTTGGAAAGGGGATATTTTCCGCTTTTATTGAAAAAAAGTTTCGGAAAAATGCCTAAAATATTGCATTTTTCTTAAGAAATTTTGGGAAAAAGTGTTATTAATAATAAAATGTTTATTGTTCTGAAATTTCAAAATTTTTTGATCCTTGTCACAAATATTAAATTCTAATATTATATTAAAAAAGAAATACCGCCACAGTTATTAACTGAGACCAATTATAGAATAATACAATTTTGAAGGAAACCGGCGTTTAATGCCGTTAAAACAAAAAATATACTTCAGAAACAATACAAAACTTGCTAATAATTAGAAAAAGTATTATTTAAAAGTAAAAAATTAAATAAAAATGTCAACAGAAAAGGAGTTCTTTGTATAAGAAATTAATTTGTTAAGTTATTGTTGAAACAAAAAATAAAAATCCAAAATTCAAAAGATTTGAGATGGAATATTGACAAAATCGATAAAACAGTCACGAAAATACGGATTAAATAACGCAAAATCACGGAAATTTACTTAATTCTGGAAATTTATTATTTTCAAAGTCACGAAAATACTTTCTGACTTTACCATAATATAAAACATATTGTACTTAGACAAGACGCATTGCGATGTGCTTATGAAGTTTAAATAAACAACAACTTCATAAGATATGGTTAAAAAATTCAAATTATTTGTAAAAATTGCAAATAAATTTTTGACTACCATATTAAACTTATTGTATTCTAATCATTTTTAAATTTATGACTTATCCATAATAACAAACTTATTGTATTTTGCAAAAAGATGCATTGCCCAATTTGGGGGCAGTTTAAACGTTGACTAATTTTAATTTTATGCTTTTTATAATTTTAAACACTTTCCCGCTGAATCAGCCCGACCCCACCCTCGCTCCTCTCCAATCATCCCATCCACTGTTTAAATCATTGGAATCGCACATTCCTGATGGTGTGATTCATTTTTGATTGCTTTTAATCTATTGCACTTTCCATTCAATCATTTAGTTGGGAATTTATTCAATTTAAAAACAATTTTATTCTCTTCCAAAATGGATTTTTATATTAAAAATTAAACGAATATTTTATGAGCAATAATTCATTATGAGCTGCATACTTTACCARCGGAAATGGCAAARRACTTTTTGGCATCGACCCTAATCCCGAAACTTACCAGAAGTTGACGCTTACGATTGAACACAAGTATTACCTTTTCTAAATGGGGTTTTATTTAGAGTGAAGAGGTTTCAGAAGGAGTATAATTTAATTTCTTTTTGATCTAATTTAAATTTTAACCCGATGAAAGACCTTTTTTACAACAGTATTTTCAGAATATAGGATTTGGATCTAACGTCTAAAAGACCCAATTGCCCCAAAATATAATTAGTTTATCCATTTTAATTTAAAAAAAAATTTGATTAATAAACGAATTCGGATTATAGGTTTTGAAAGGGGTAAAAATAAGGTCGTATTTGTTCAGTTGTATCGAGGAAAATAAAATTGCAATCCCGTTAGGCGACATTGGGCCGAATCAATTTAAGGTAGATAATTTTCGATTTTTAGCCAAAAATTAAACCTAATTAAGGACAACACGGCAGAGCTAAACGGTAGGGTTGGTGGTTTTTTAAAAATTCCTTGGGTTGTTATAAATTCAAAACATAGTGTAAATAAAATAATCTAAAGTTATCTGTGTTTATTTTAATGTTTTAACAAAATTTATGAATTCCCTTTTTAAAGGTCTGTATTTCAACTTAAACAACAATTTTGGTGTCCGCCAGGCAGGCGCACTTCAACTGAATTTTGTAATTTACTTATAATGCTATAAATTAAAAATATCATGTTCAATTCTCAACCATTGGCTGTAGCAAAATGACCCACGAAAGCGGATTTAAAATAATTTTAAAATCCAAAATAAGTCACTTATTTTGATCAGTTGCAGTGATCGGGTGAAATGTTGGGCGGCACTTTGTTTGTGGACTGTGACCGGAAGTGCCGAAGTAGTCCCAGCACACGCCGAGTCGATCCGATGTCTCGGGATCCCGAATTGTCTAAACTCCGTTGTTCAGCTATTCATTGTTTCAACCATCTAATTATACGTTTGACTATTCCACGCATTTTGTCTCATATATTTTTATCCGTTTTGTCACACTTCTCATTTTGCTTCTTTATACATATTGTATTTATGTTATGTCATATTGATTCTCCTGCTAACGGAATRTGTCGATAAAGAGGAAATGCCGAGTTTCTTCCATTTTCATTCTTTMTTTACTTTTTTTAATAAGTTGGGACTAGAGTAGGCTGGGCTCGGGATCCCGGTCGGGATCGGACGGGATTATCCCGGTTTTTGGCATCCCGATCCCGGTCTCGGTTTTTAAAAAGTCGTAATCCCGATCCCGGTAGGGATCGGGAATGCACCCTTAAGAATGGGATTTTTAAGCGCAAAAGTGCAGTTTGGTTGTGTTGTAGTGGTGAATGGTTAATGCAGTTTAAATGTTGATGGGGTTGGGTTCAATTCCCCGACTATGTAAATTCTCTGAACATTTATGGTGGTGTAAACAATTCTACTTTTAACTTTTTTCAATTTTTAAAACAAATTTTAGATGACAAATCACAATTCACAATTTTCATTTCATTTTTAAGGCGAAATCAAAAGCCATAGGGAGAGGAGGGCTTTGTTTTGCAACATTCCTAATTTTTATTTTTGAAAAAAAAATTTGTCTCACCATTGACCATTACCATTACAAAAAAAAAATTTTCGCTTTTGTTAGTCCCGATTAATTCCGAYCCCGATCCCAGTCCMGGTTCGAGATGCTGGTCCTGACAGAAAGGTATACTACGATGACGCGGTTTATACTTAAAGTTCAAAAAATTGATTATTTGCAAATTACTCGTTTGTTATGGCCTTTCATGCAAAAATCGTTTATTTTAGACAAACTTTTAGAGCATTGATGAATTTCTGGGGGTTTGCCCATGTTTTGAGAGGGGTATTGATAAAATGGTCTTATTCTATTGAAAATTTGAATTAAGGTTAATGCTTATTTTTAATTTGAACAACTAACTGTTTAAAATTTATGTATTGAAATTTTTTTTCAAACAATAAATCCCATGTAAGGTGAATGATAAATAATCATAAACTAATTAAATTAAAAAATAAATAAAACAGTGTTTAACACATAACTATTAAGTTAATAATTAGTTCGATTAAAAATTCAAATCCTGCAGTAAACCTTACCAACATTTTCGGGTGAGGACGAAATTGAAATTCAAATTTGCTAAATACAGCATTCAAAAATTTCATTATTTTTATTTATCTAGTTTGTTGCAAAAATTTGACGGCATTAATTGATTTTTTTAAATAGAAGTTTATCATTTATTATGTATCTTCAAAGCACAATGTAAAATTATAAACCCGAACAGCATCGCATTGAAATAGCCTTTTCACCACCGAAATTTTTAAACAAAAAAATCGTAAAATAAAAAAAAATTGTTAGTAAAATTTAATTATATATTTAAGTAAATTAATACAAACAATTATAATTGGTTCCGACATTCCTAGACCAAAATCGGTCCGAATTTCTTTTAAACCTTTGATATTAATTTTAACAGTTTAAATAGCCAAAAATTCTTTATATTACTTGGCATAAAATCAAATAAAATATAAGTCATGCATTAACCAATGGAAAAATTTTAAATAAAAAATAAATTAAAAACATTTATTTAACATGCCTTCGTTTATGCATTTCTGATAGTTTAGTTTTTGGCATTTCATTCTCGCCAACTTTTTCTTTTGATTTATTTTTTTGTCTTATTTTTGAATATCTTTGGTTTTTAAAAACGTTATTTTTTAGAAATTAAGGTCAAATGCTTGCTAACCTTTTAACATTTATTTTCGTGCTGGGTCGTTTCGTAAAAACTGCCACCATGGGCGTTTCGTAAATTCGCCAGGGCGTTTCGTAAATTCGCCAAATATATTTTATGAAGTAATTTTAGACATCATAACTTTATAAACACCGCACCTAAATCAGTTAAGCCTTATACCATTGGAAAGCTCTAAATGATTAGAAACTATTTGTAAAACTAAACAAAGCAGTAAATCAAAGTTTAAAAAAGTTATGATCAGAAACCCACGAAAAAACTTGATTTTGGAAATTTACAT
>MEIZ01000354.1:47251-68135 GCA_001723225.1 Globodera ellingtonae | reverse complement strand
TGCTAAAAGACCAATTAGCTTCTGGCCACTTGCCTCCAGGACATGCCCCTCCGTATGGCCGTTTGGCTGTCAGTGGGAAGCATTTGATCAGCAAAAGTACGGGAAAAGTGGTGAAATTGCACGGAATTGTGCTTTATTGGAGCCAATGGGAACCGCGCTTTTGGGTACCAGAAACGATTAAAGTGAGAAAGGGTGTTTAAATTCTAAAAAACACTATAAAATGTGTGTGCTATTATTATATTATTTTGCAATCAATTATTTATTTAATTTATATAATAATATCAAATTTCTCTTTAATTTAAGCGCATAAAATGCGGATGTAACACCAATGTGGTACGTGCATCAATGGGCACTCAGGTGATGATAATCTCTGAAATTGACTATTTTATTAAATAAAATTATCTTTTTTTTATCACTAAATTTATTTTAAAGAAAAGCTTTGGTGGATATGTCGCCAACCCAGACAGAGAATACGACAAAATGAAGACCATAATTGAAGCAGCGGTGGACCAGGGCATTTACGTTATTGTTGATTGGCACACCGGGGACGATTTGGCCACTGATGAGATCAGTTATGCTGTGAGGCAAAACTATTTTTCWTAAAACAAAAATAAAATTTTTAAAATTCATTTAGAAAGAATTCTTCACAAAAATTGCTAAAACATATGGCAACCATCCGAACATTATCTACGAAATTTGGAATGAGCCCACCCATCAGGTCACATGGGAAGGCGTGATTAAGCCATATGCTGAAACGGTAAATAAACTTTTTTTTATTATTATATAACGTATAATTTAATTTGATTGTAGTTAATGATTTAATATTTTAAGATGGTTGCTCTGATTCGACAATATGACCAGCACAACGTGATCATTGTTCCCGCACCAAACTGGGACCAGGACGTGGATTTGGTGGCCAAAAATCCGTTGACCGGCTATTCAAACATTGCATACGGCTTGCACTTTTACGCCGGCACTCATGGCGAAGCTCTCCAAGAAAAGATGGCAATTGCATTTAATTTGGGTATAAATATGAATTATGTTATTAATATTATAATGATTAAATATRTGTAGAAATAATTCATTTTAATTGAAATATTTGTGCACAGGCCTTCCCATGTTTGCGACAGAGTATGGCATAGGCTCAACGAGTACGGACACGCCAGGCGATTTGGAAAAGTTGGAACAATGGTACGCATTCTTGGACAGTCTGAGTTTGTCCTACACCGCATGGCAACTGGACGACATCGGCGAGGAGTCCTCGATGTTGACCGCAGGGGTGTCCATTGACAACATCTGCAACCCAGACTTCTTGACCACCTACGGGAAGTACATCTATGACAAGTGGTACAAAACAATTATTGATGATAAATTTAATTTTAAAAAGATTTTAAACAACATAAATTTTAGGAGTTGAGAGTTGTTCAAGCATCACAAAAGGCAGCGGTAGCAGCAGCAGCTCTAGTCCAAACAGTGCTTCTTTATCTGCCACTTCGTTCGTCAGCGTTACTACTAACATCGGAAAGAAATGGACTGGTGGCCACAATGTGGATTTGACGTTCACAAACAGTGGGTCTGAGCCGGTGTGCTCCGTCATGTTCAACATCACATTCGCCTCTGCTGAAGTAATTTAATTGTATTGGTTCTTAGTCCGTCAAGGTTTGAACAATTTTGGTAAATTTATGGCAATACTTTTCTCCAGTCTTGGCCATGGGCATTATTCTATGAAAAGTCTTGGGAACAGGACCGCAGCGAATGAACCGTCGTTATCCGCTGTTTCAACCCTTTGCCGATATATTCAAAAATCAGAACCCCAATGCTTTTTTCGTATTTAATATTCGATCCGAGTTATTTTATTTGAATTATTCGGCACCACTATTTTTTCTGTTTAACCGATAGAGGAACCCGTATCTGATGTTTTTTTCTGCATTCAATGCAACCGCGCCTCAAAATGGCCCAAAAATTTCAATGTTGAATATGAAAATGTAATGGGGCTAAGAGTACGCGTTAAAACAAGCCATGGACAGCAAATGGAACATGGACCGGGTCAGCGGCAACAAATACACATTGGCCACCTCGGTGAAAATCCCTGCCGGACAAACCTACAGATCCAGCGGATTTGCCATTAGAATGGCGATCCGAGCGTCAAAGTGGTCGACGCAAAAACCTGTTGATTCTGACCCGAGTTATAGCGGTGAAATATTTAACCTTGGCGTCTAAAGTTCCTATTGTAACATTTCTATCTGATTCTTATATTTGTTAGGTTCTTTATTCATTTGTAGATTTGTAGTAGCCTTTGGGTTAGTTTGTCTGGATTGATAACAAAAATTATATAGTGATCATAATCCGGCGCAGTTTCATGTAACTTTGAAATGCGGGCCTGATCATACTACGATCATGGATAACACAATGTCTACGCCGGTTCCAGTCCTCTCTGATCATGTATTTTGATCTGACGTTATGCTACGAGTTGGGACAGATCATACGCTTGTGTTATATGCGATAAAGTCTTATATGATCCTAATGTTGCGCCAGTTCTTGAAATCCAGTAATCGGAGTGCCGTATCAAAAAGTATATAGCCTTTCATAAATGTTGATATGTCGCTATTTTACATAAATGCAAATATTTTTGCTAATAATTTCATATTCATACCTGGAAGGGATTTAGTTAATTTAAAGTAAAATTATTCCCGAACTCTTTACAAGTGTTACTTTTATTTAAGCTCCATCAAATTCAAAACATTGCTGTCCAAAAAAAGAACATAAATTCCTTTAAATTATTAAATAATAAGCCAAAAAAGAACATAGGTAATTCATTTAAATTATTAATTAATCAAAGTAATTCCAAAATATTAACTATTTTTCCCCTTCACAATTTCATCAAATAACACTGAAAATGATGCTGCTTGCTCCATCCGTCGGACCTGGTCCTGAGGAGGGTGATGATGATGAGGCAATTGAAGTTGAAGAGAATGAGGAAGATATTTTAGAATAATAAAAAAATTTTGGTTCACCTTGACCATTACAAAAAAAAAAATCCTTTATTGCCTGTCCCGGTTTTTCCCGTTTCCCGATCCCGGTTTTTGAAAAAGCGAAATCCCGATTGCGGTCTCGTTCGAGATGCTGGTCCCGATCCCGGCTTTCACGGCCCCGGTCCCGATTTTATCCCGGTCCCGGCAGGGATGTTATGGCCAAAACCCAAAAATGTGGAAAAAAGAGTTCAAAAAAACGTGGAAAAATTTGTCAAAAACGTGGAAAAAAAAACGTGGCAATTTTTTAAGCCTTTAAATTTATTGTAAAATTGCTCCAACAATCGAGATTTGTATTATGATTCATTATATTTAATTGTAGTGTTGGCTTTTGTAAAGGAGTTTTTGATTAACTAGCATTTTTATCATCACTTTTCACCATTTTGAGCAAATTTGGTTGAGAAGGGAAGTAATTATGGCAGGCTCATAGCTAGAAATTTGTTTCGGAGGGTGGCAGTTACGGGAAAAAGTCGATTTTATAACATTAAATTGGGATTAAATGGTAAAAAAAATCGAATTCGAGGCAGAAACGGGGCAAAAACGTGGAAACGTGCCAACTTTATAAAACGTGGCAAAACCGTGGAAAAGAACCCCAAAACATGGTAAATCCCACGTTTCCGGGGCAAAATATCATCCCTGGGTCCCGTCCTACTCTACTTTTACTTAATGAGATCGAGCCTAGAGCCAGAATGGTAAAATAAGTGCTTGCACTTATTTTGTAGAAATATTCTAATAACATTTTTTATTTGATAAGGCACTTACTTGCTTGGAAAATAAGTTTAATAATTTAAATTTTATTAACAAAATTGAGCAAAAAAATCTATTTAGTTTTTCTAAGGTTGGAGACTGTCTCTTATACACATCTAGATGTGTATAAGAGACAGGTCCTCCCCTCTTCCGCCATGACCGACAGACAGACCCTTCAATCCCGCAGAAACCCGTGCGCCGGGTTTCTAATGGGGGCTTTGTGTCTTCGCAGCGGGCATTTGCGCCTCAAGACAAAGTTGACATTTGTGCCGAGACTCGCTAGTCACTTCGCATTTGTGCCGTAAAACAAATCAAAAAAAAATTAACAACACGTGTAAATTCTGAATAAGAGATGACGAAGAAATACACATGCCATGGAGTAAATTGTAAATATTACGCTATCGCAAAGAATATTAACTACACCAAAATCAATATAGGCTTTCATAAATGCTGATATGTCATTATTTTACATAAATGCAAATATTTTTACTAATAATTTCATATTCATACCTGGAAGGGATTTAGTTAATTTAAAGTAAATTTATTCCCGAACTCTTTACAAATGTTACTTTTATTTAAGCTCCATCAAATTCAAAACATTGCTGTCCAAAAAAAGAACATAAATTCCTTTAAATTATTAAATAATAAGCCAAAAAAGAACATAGGTAATTCATTTAAATTATTAATTAATCAAAGTAATTCCAAAATATTAACTATTTTTCCCCTTCACAATTTCATCAAATAACACTGAAAATGATGCTTTTGCTGTTCAATGCTTTTCTTCTTCTGCCCATAATCTTTGCTATGCCAAATTTAAGAGAGTAATTCTTATTTTTTACGTGCAGCCTAAAAACAATTTATAATTCAAACAAAAAAATTGTGCTCTTTTCAAGACTAAACATAAACTAATATACCGTATTCACTCTTGTAATTCCCCATGGGGGATTATTTTTCAACCTAGTCAGAGAGTGGGGGATTATTAGAGAGTGGGGGATTATTAGAGAGTGGGGGATTCTTAGAGAGTGGGGGATTACAAGAGTGAATACGGTACTTTCCAGTTTTCCGAAAAGCTTCCTTCCTAAAATGTTCTCATATTTTATCCCCAAGTCAAATGAAAAAGTTTTGATTAAATTTTTAGTCTATTGAATAGCGAAACGGATAGTAGTGACGCGACCAATGCACAAGTTCAGGTAGTTTTATTTGATTAAATTATTTTTTAATCATTGATTTGATTTCTAAAGCTTGTAAATAAAGCGAAAAGTTCGGACCCAAATGAGCGATTTGCAGCGGTGTCCCGGATTGGTTTGTTACTCTGGAACGGTGCAAATTCCGATGAATTGGCCATCGCCGAGTTCGTCTCCATTGGCCTTTTGCCAGTCTTTGTGAACTGCTTGAAGTCGACAGAGTAGGCAAATTTGAAACCGTTCTAATAATGACGTCATTTTCAGTTTTCTTTTCTGCTTGAGGACATGAATCAAAAATTGAGTATTTCCCATCTTTTATTTTTACGCAATTCTTCCCATTTTGGATGTTTTAATAGCTCGACAAAATATTAACATAATTGTTGCGATACTTTTAGTGACAAACTCATTGTCGAGGCTGCCCAGGCCTTTGTGAACATTGCTTGTCGCAAAGCATACACGAAGTTGTTGAAGCTGGCGCCGTGCCGCCCTTAGTTAAGCTGCTTCAATCGCAAAATAAGGATGTGTGTGAAGAAGCTTCGTTGGCTATTGGAAATATGATCGGTATATGGACGGACTTACAATAATTTAGAATGCCCTGAAAAATTCTTGAAACCCTATAATCGTGATGCCGACTTAAACATTTAAACAAATCATTTTTCAGAGAAAATTCCTGATTTAAATGGATATTGCATTGATGTGGAGCATATACAGATCATGGCAAGTGTATCCTCCAAATAAAGAACACATTTTTTAGGATTTAACTTTTTTTCTAAAAAATTAATAAAATATAATAATCTTTTTTATATGGAAAATGGCGTTGTTGAACCTTTTTGTAATTTGCTTGCGGGAAGCAATGAGRAAATTACRCTTAAAGTTCTTGATGGAATAAAGAGGGTTTTAAACAATTCACAGAATAAAGAAAAAGTGATAGAATTGATCGAGAAGTTCGGAGGTATATTTTAAGGAAATTCGTAAAATTGGAAAAAATCATTTCCAGGGCTGCAAAAGATTGAGCAATTAAACACAAAAGAAAGTGAATTCATCCTCAAAATGGTAGGCAATTTTTAAAAAAATGCAATAAATGCTAAATAATGAGTATACATACAGTAGTGCCCAAAACGATCATCTAAACCCAACGAGAACTCAATCAAAATTTTACGCTGAAAAGCGTTTAACCAAACGTTTAAAATTCTTAATGCACCACCAACTGAGTCCCAAATTTAAATGCGACATTTGAGTCACAAAAACACAATTTGTATTAGATTAATTTGTTTATAGTTAACTTCTCGGCCTCCTGTATCAAAAGAGATTTTACTCCAAAATGTCGATCCTAAAATTGGGGAGCCACTGCTTAGCACAATTGTGGATACAACGGACACGCACTTTGACGATATTGAAGAGAATTCGGCGGCAAAGTCTGCTTTAGAGGAGAATGTTGTGCTGCCTTCGCTGAACCCTAACCTTTTCACGGGCTTACTGGCGCCGTCAAAGGCCATTTTGTTGTTTGGCCCCCCGGGAAATGGGAAAACGATGCTTGTGAGTGTGCCAATGTTAAAGGGACTGCAAAAAACAGKYSCAAAATTATGATTGACTATAATTGAATAAAGAATATACATTAAATTATTAATAGAATATTTTATTTTTAGGCGAAAGCTGTCGCAAATGAATGCAAAGCCACTTTCTTCAGCATTTCAGCGTCAACAATTGGATCTAAATGGCATGGAGAATCAGAAAACATTGTGAAGACTCTTTTCCAAATGGCCAGAAATGCGCAGCCATCAATCATTTTCATCGGTTTGTTGATTGGGACAGCTAATTCTTCTGTTATTTTAAACGTATTTTAATTTTCAGATGAAGTCGATTCATTGTTATGCCAACGTTCTTCAACAGATGGCGATGGTTCGAGACGAGTGAAGACGGAATTTTTGGTCCAAATGGACGGATTCTTCGTCTTCCATGGCGAATGATCGAGTTTTGGTGTTGGGGGCGACAAATCGCCCGCAGGATTTGGACGAAGGCGTCACGAGAAGATTCACTCGCCGTATTTTCATCGATTTGCCCAATCAAAAAGCGCGTTTTGAAATGATTCGGAAAAGCTTCGAGCAGAACAAAATCAAATTGGGCCTCAGTTATGATGAGTTGGAGTAAGTCAAAAAATTTTATCTTCACAAATTCTTATCCTAGTTTAACAACTATTAACGTTAAGTCCATTTTAAAGAAATAAAAAGAGGAAATATTATGCTTATATTTTTAAATCCCATATTTTTCCGAACCGTAAAAGGGAAGAACAAATTTAAAATTTGTTAACGGATTTTAAACATTTTTTTGTCTGAACACCAAATTAAATAATTTAATTGCAGGCAATTTGCAGTGAAAAGCGAAAATTACTCATATTCCGACTTGAAGGCGCTTTGCCAGGCGGCGGCGCTTTGTCTGGTGAAAAGTGCCCGGGAGAATAATCGGCTTTTGACTGGAGTTACTGTCGACCATTTACGTCCAATCACTGTGAACGACTTGGAATGTGCGCTTAACAAAGTTAAGGCATCAGCCAGCCCAGGAAAGCGACAGGAATTGATCGATTTTGCAAAAAAGCATGCCGATTTGTCACTGTGATTTGTCATTTAATTTGAGTTTTTGGCCTCTTTCAAAACTATCATCAATTAGAGTTTCGGAAACTATCTGCTATTTTTCTTTTGTTGAGAACATTTTGACGTGATTGAATAAAAGTTTTAAAATGCCAAAGGGAAGAAGCTTTGACGGAAAAACGTGTCATAGGGAAGTAGCTTAAACGGGCCAAAATGTAGAAGCTTAAACGGGAAAAGTCATAGGGAAGTAGCTTAAACGGGCTAAAGGGTAGAAGCTTAGAAAGAGAAGGTCCCTTACTCCATAGAAATTTTAATAAATCACGCGCCAAAAAAATAAGGAGCGTTGAATTAGATTTTATAAAAAATTTTTAAAAAAATCGGAATTTAGGCATTTTGTTATGCTTTCAAAAAATTTTTGTCAAGAGCATTCGTTCCAAAGTCCCACATAAAAATTATTTGCCCTCCATGTCCAAGTTGGTCAATAATTATTGGTGCAAAAGTAAATGTGCAAAATTTAAGTCCTTGATTTATTTTAATCCAGAATGTCTTAAAAAATCTGAAAAAAATCATGCTAATGTAACTTTTGATGCTGATCAAAAAAGCTAATTGGACCGAGTTGATCAGACACTTCCATAATAGAGATCCGAAGACCACAAAATACACTGAAAATTGGGGTAAAATTTGAGGAAAAAAATCCCCGAGGGCTTGGAAAAATTTTCTGCAAAATCCATTTTGAGAGAATGATAGCCCACAAAATTCTCTACAAAACCAAAAAAACCGCTAAGCTCTAACTCTTTACTCCGATGAGCTGCTTCGTCATGCACAACTTTACATGGACACCGTGCGTAGTGAGTACTGTAGTACAATAATTTTTGGCCGTATAAATCCCGATTTCTCAGTGATATACAAGTTTTTCTGTTTCCTACTTATTAATAAAAGCTTAAAAACTTATTTTTAATGATTTGTTAGGCATTTATCTATTTTTCAGAAGCGTCAAACTAAATTTCCAAGTTTACGCTTTGGGACTTAGGTAGGTAGATAATTTTAAAAGTTCACGGCCTGGGAGGGGAGGGGGTTACAATTAGAGAGGGGTTTCAAATGGAGAGGGGGTTACTATTTTTCAATCCCCCCTCGAGGGGGGGTTACAATTGGAGAGGGGTTTCAAATAAAGAGTGGGTTACTAATAGGAAATACGGTAAAATAAATTTATACAGGAGGCTCGGATTCAAATTTTGTGTTTTACACGAGACCGGAGCCTTATCTAGCCTTGGATTTCGTTGTTGGTGGTGATAAATGGTCTTTTTATTGAAATTTATACTCGACACAATGCCAAAATATGAATATTGTTTACAGGGCTTCCACTTTTAGGTAAATACCTATTTTTTCTGCGAACTTGGCACGCTGAGTTAAGCACAGAAAACAAATTTTTAGCTCAGTCTGAGGCTCCTAGACGGACTTTATAATAACTATTTTTACCTATTTCGGTTTTTTTCTACCTATTACCTAGGTACCTATTTTTCTACCTATTTCGACCTTTTTGTTACCTATTTTCAGGTTTTTGAATTTTTTTAATATAATTCTGCTGAAAATGCCAAAAAAAAAAAGGCCAAAATATGCACCAAAACCGAAATATGCACCGAAAAATGCCACTTTTAGTGCTCTAAGCCATTTTTTGCCTTATTTTTATGCGAGTTTATTTTTTTATTGATTTTTTTCGAAAAWGACTAAAAGGCTATCGTTAAATATGAATTATTTTTTAAAGACAGTCAGAAATCGATGAATTTTAGGTCTATGTTTCCAAATTTTCGGTAAAAAATGCCAAAATATGCTCAAAACACCAAAATATGCTTTTTTATAATCGCTTTTTTTGTTTCGTGCTTAAAAATGTTCGGTAAAAATTTTTTACTTACCTATTTTTGTACCTATTTCACGGTTTTTGTACCTATTTGGTACCTATTTTGGCATTTTTTCTCACCTATTTAGGTACTTATTTTCCAATTTTTCTTACCTAAAAGTGGAAGCCCTGATTGTTTACATTAAAATTCCAAATATTTACATTACTCCAGCCAAATGCTCATTTTCAAGGGCATCTTGAAAATAAGGGCTTTTTCAATTTTTAAGATCGAGATTCCATTTACAATGACTGCCCTTGCCATTCAAAAACGAATCCGAACTCTGCATTTGTACTCCTAAAAATAGTAAATTGGTAATTTATAAAATTTTATCAAAAAAATTAATTAGTTAAAATTCAAAATTTTATTTTATTTCAATATATCTTCGACTCCTCTCGACGAGAGAAATTGAATGGCATTATTATTATTTTTGCTCCGTAAACCATTTTGAAGCAAGTTATGAGCTCTGAACTGAAGTGTCTTTTTCAGTGGGGACTCAGTTGTCCATTATGCAAAAAACAACAAATTAATCACATATTTAATAGCGGGAGCAATTCAGTAATTTTTGTAAAATTTGTCTACATAAAAAATGTTTGAGATGTTTAAAGCGAATAATCTTTGTCCTCAAATTGGAGTCTCCACGAATAAAGTGTTCTCGCACCAATGTGCAACATTTTGGCAATGTCAATATCTCTCAAACGGGGATTCTCTCCTTTAATTTGGTGATAACGCTGCACAACTTTCATTTTTTCATCATTTTTATATTTTGAATCTGATTAAAAAAACTCAAAAAATTATAATTATTATTATCAGGGCCTGGGAAATAGGCACTAAAAAGTCTCTGTAAATTAAACATTTTATAGAGAAAATATTATTTTGTCAAAGGCAAAGTGCAAAAAACAGTTTAGGAACTAAAAACAGCTAATTACATATTTTATAAATTAATAATAATAAATCATAAAAGAATTACGAATGCCAAAGTTCCTTCTCCATCGTTTAATAGTCAAAATTGTATACCCCAATTTTTGTTTAATTTTTGCTTCATATTCTTTTTGCGTATAACGACGATTTGTTGCCATATATTTAACTTCCAGTTTCTCGAATTGCCGAATAATTTTGTACCTTTTGCATTTTTGGTCAACATTTTCCACTTTTTCCTCATTTTTTCCTTCCAAATTATGCTTTTTGTCTTCACTTTGGCCATGGAAATCATTGGAGTTGCATTTTAAATCAAAAAAATCAGTCTTTTCCCCCTTTATTCCCCTCAAAATCGCTTCTCTGTCTTCAATTTTGACTTTCTCAATTTGTTCTTCTTTTTTAATTGCTTTTGTTGAAAATTCGCTCTGAAATTCTTGCAACATTTGGCCATCAAATTGTTCTTCCTTTACAAAAGTCCGTTTAAATTTATGGGCATTTGTGCCGCTTTTTGGTTCAAGTAACGTTTGTTTTGGCTGAATTGTTGCAGTCGTTTTGTTCAAATTGTCTCCAACATTTTTATTCTTCCACAATTCTTCAAAAAGGTCATTACCGACATCGCCAATTGCATTTATTTTAAAAAAGAACAGAAAATTAATTAGACAATTTAAAATCCAAACCAAAATCATTTGTCTAAAACCTTAACATAAAGCTCTTCTAGTATGGCTAATTTGCTGTTTAAATGATTCGGTTGTCTAATTATTTTAACCAAGAATTTGGCAAAGCCTAGTCCCAAAAATGATTAATTAATAATTATTATATATTTAATCATTTTTATAAAAATTTTAAAAAACCGCTATTCTTTCGTAAAATCATTATGAATGCTGCTGCATTTTTTTATTGTAAAATGTATATTGGATGACGCTTTTCTGAACAATAAAATTGGATACGTGGATATTATTACCAATTACAAAATATAAAGAAATTTGGCTTAATATGATGTAGAATCGAAGAAGTCGTTTTTATATTATTTTTAACTTAGTTTTTTTATTATTTTCCTTTTAATTTATTTTTATTGTAATATTTTATAAAACTCAAATAGCCGACGTTAAGAGCTCTGAATTGATGGCTCGCACATTTTCAAAAAGGCACAGAAACCTCAAAACACTCTAATTTGTAAGTCACAAAATCATCAAAAATCCCGAAAAGCCAAAAATACAAAAACTAAAAAAGTCTCTTAAGGCAAATCGGACACAATGTCCCCGAAAATGTCCCGTTGCTCACAAATATTAAATACAGGATTTAAACCTATATATTTATTATTCATTCTTTGGCCAACAATCGAACCCATCCATCACAGATTGCTCTGTTCAAGCAGTGGTCCTCTGAATGGTTTGCCGAGCAGTTCACAAATCATCGGCAGACGATCACTTCCCCAAATGTAAACGTTCTGATCAGAAGGCGTTCACAAATTAGCTCAACGCTTCTTTCCAAATGGCCACATACTTCATGTCCCTCCCTTTGAAGCACAAGCCAAGGGACTCCACACGCGTTCTGCGCAAGTGCCTCGTTGGTCCGCTGCTTCAACAGACTTTTGATCTCATCAGTACCGCTTGCGTTGATCAGCTCTTCAGCGCGTGGAACATTTAATTTGGCACAAATCTGTAAAAGCGATTTCACCGACGCATTTTCATCACTTTTTCGGCACCTCTTTGATGTCTTCCCAACCGTAAAAGGGCTCATCAAGGCTCCAGGTCCGGTGCCAAAATTCGCGCGATACCGGACGAAGAAATTCCTTGCAATGGACCGTGAGTGCCGTGAGAAACAATTGCGGATTTCTGGTCGGCTTTTCCAAAAAGCTTTTGTCAAAATCCTTTGGCGGATTTATGGGAATATTCCAATAGTTGCCGACCATCTGAGTACAAAAATAAATTGAGAATTATTGTTATTTAAAACAATTTGAAGACATGTAGCTAAGCAAGCCAAGCTACCTTAATATCCTTGTAGAGATGCAATGCCTTTTTTGGAGACTGCTTCACATTCGGCACGGTATTCAATGCCTTCATCATAATGCCGAAAGTCACGGGCAACAACTCCAATTGGATGTCCAATACGCGTTCGTAGCGCGACAAACTCTATGTATTTACAAAAAACAATGGGGTCGAACTTGCTATAGCCGCCAGCATGGGTTTTTGGCAGAATAAATTACCGTACCCGTACAGACACGAAATATTAGGGTCATTAGTGTTACCGTATGACAAATCAACAAACTACCATTTTTATTGATTATTTAATCTGACAAGATTGGCCATCTTTTTTCTAAAGCCAAAAATTAGGAATTGATAAGCAGGGTTAGACTTTAAAAAAATTACGGCACTCGAATTACTCAAATTCTAACCTCAAAAGCTATCCATGCGTATGGTGAAACAATGTCGTAATACAGCGACAATGTTGCCTTTTTGTGTAGTGCCATTTAACTAAAAAAATCTCATTCAAATTTTAAAATTCATAAAAGCCCGTTTAATGTTAGAATTCCTAGAATATGTAATTTAAAGGACAAATAAAAAGGTATTTGCTCATTATTTGTGTCTCATTAATCATATTTTTTCCACCGGAATTTTTTTTTGAGTAATTCTGGCTTGGTTAGGAGAAAAAGTACCTTCACTTCTGGGGGGGGGGGAGTGTAAAATTTGGATAACTCGCCAACTTTTTGAAAGTGCCAAATTGTTTATTTGTTTAATTTGAGAAGAGATATAAAACTTTAACCTTTGTAATGGATGAGTTTGGGGTATGTGGATGAGATGGGTGGGACCCATACTAAAATAATGCGATTGATGAAGGGAAAAGTGAACCATTGGAATCGATTAGACACAAACTATGTACTTAAATACATAATCAACATTATATTTAGACGATTATGGGTCGATGTTTATTCTTTAACTAAATATCAAGCCAAAAATATAAAACAAAATAAATTGATTTTTATAATTTATCTAACGTAAGGAAGCGCCTTATTAAGAAAAATGAGCATCCTCAGACGTTTTGGGCTAGGTTTTTAAATCGGATGTTGGACCGGAATCCGTTTAGGTACCTATTTTCAGCAAAGTTTAAGATTTGTAAATTATCCCAAATCGTACTGACTGCCTTACAATAAGGTCGGAAATCGTTTGTAATTTTTTGATTATGACAAGCGTTRCGTGACCAAGCCTGCAGACGACGGTTAAGATAGCGCCGTGCTAGACGATTTCCGCTTGTCTGTACATAATTAGACTTAATTGTACGCGGGTTGCGACGATCTTCCCCTAAAATAGCAAAATGCCGGGGTCAGTTTTTTCATGCACATATTTACCGAGACTCGAGAGTCGCGACCGGGAAGTGACCCCGAGACTCGAGACCGAGACTCTCGAGCAGGCCTACTGAACACCGACCATCCAAACCAAACCGGCACAATGTCCTCAGAATGCTGACCAACACTCAACACAATCCCAACGCCGACGCCGAAAAGGCGAAAAAACATTTTTTGGTGCCCAAACCGGAATTGTACAACTAACCAAACCAACAATACTGACAAAACAAATTTTTTTGAAAGATCCGGATTCCGGACTCTCAAATAGTTTGAAACATTTGATATTTTAGTTTTAGGCAGCTGTTTTGTCCCATATTTGTTTTATAGCTTAGTTTAAATTTTTTTAGGTAAAAAAAAATGTCTTTTGGCCAATAAATTACGGCACCTTTTGACTTTGTCCCCACCATCCTTTTTGAGGAGAATATCAAGAAATTACGTATTCGTAGACCTTACGTGAACGCTCAAGGCGCAAAATATATTATTTTATTTCGACTATCTGCTCGTTATAAGCTATCACAAAATGAGAGAAAAAAATGTATTATTAGTGATTAAAATTAATATTATTAACTTTCAACATTTAATTGTACAAAAGGGAATCGCATCTCCCCAACGAAATTGTTTACTATAATACACATTAAATCGTTGTTCCGCCCGTTTTCTGATCACCTCAAAGAGCGTCCGATCAAATCGAAGAATTTGATTTTGTCGACGACACATCCAAATTGTTTATATTTGGCTGTTCCACCATTTTGCACGCTTTGCATTTTTGCAACGGTTAATATGTAACAAACTCAGAAAATTAATGCGTATTTAAGTGAAATTGAATGATTGAAAACAATTCTTTTTATATAGTTTAAGCTATTTCTTTAGTTTTTTATGATGCTTTTTGAACCAAAAGCGGCTTCTTTCTTAATTCAAATCCAAAATTAGTGCAGAAGCTTTTCTTACAAAATGCAAAAATTTTTAATATCGCTCTTTAAGTTTTATTCCAATTTGAGAGCAATTACTTGGCGGTGTCCATTTCAATCAGTTTCTTTCGTCCGTTCAGCCTCCTCGACCATTCTCCGACGATCTGTCAGAGGCGAATTTAATTAATTTTTTAAAACCGGAAAAATTCCACTTGGGCAAAATCTTTTTTTTGCTGGTGACTACGATTGGAAATGGACCAAAAATGCGCACGATTTTGGCGGACGTCGTACTAAGGGAGCACCGAACGACAAAAAGTTGGCTCGGGCCCCGCAGGGGATGAAGAGGCGGCCAAAACCGTTCCACCGCCTCAAACATCTCCAACGGAGTTGGTCCCGACATACCCACAAATGGGCGTGTGACATATTAACGTCGAGCACCAATCAAATTTCGACTATAAAAGAGGGGGCAAATCTTTAGCAATCATTATATATATGTGATCAGTTTCTGTGTCTTCTTTATTTAATTTTACAAAAACTTTGAAAGAAAAACCACCCTTTAGATGAAAAAAAACTCAATCTTAAAAATTTTAATTTTAATTTCCGATCCCGCATCCCGAGCAATTCCCAAAAAGTAGTCGTTCAGGGCGGGATCACTTCCGAGATGAATGCAAATTCCGCATTCCATGAGAAAATCCCGGCAAGATCCCACATCCGGTCACTGATTTAAATCACCTCCTAACAGTTGGAGAATTGAATTTAGGAAAATCTGAACTCTGACACTCCTGATTATCWCGCGAATACAACACTTAAAAATATTTTTGAATATTGTCAAACATTTACTGTATTATTTATTAAAATATTTTTGGGGATTTTAGAAGAATTCAACAATGCAAGAGGCGCAAATTGTTGTTGGAGTGGCCTCGTTGTGCTCCATTTTGGCCATTGTTGCCACCGTTGTCGTGGTGCCGTCGCTGTACTCGGAGATCAACGAAATTGCCACCAAAGTGCACGACGGAGTTCAGGTCAAACCAAACATCCAAACCGGGGTCAACTGCTGAGTGTGTTTTCCAACCATGTTCAAAAAAGAATTAATAAAAAAATAAAACAAAAATGTTTAGGCTTTCCGTGTGGACACTGACTCGGCCTGGACCGACCTGATGGACCTGCAAATTTCGGTCACGCCGCCCTCCAAGCCACGCCAGAACCCGTTCAGCTCCATCTTCCGCCAGAAGCGTCAATTGCCCGGCCATTGCCAGTGCGCGGGTGTGCAACAGCCGACCTGCCCGCCCGGCCCACCGGGACCGGCCGGAGCACCTGGACAACCGGGAATACCTGGACAACCCGGTGGAGCTGGACAACCGGGAGCACCGGGACAGCAATGTGGGAATCGTTTAATTATTTTGAATGAATTTGCCAAAATGTTTAAAATTTTGCAGCTGCGCCTTGCCCAGTTTATTCCGCACCATGCCAGCGCTGCCCTGCAGGACCACCAGGACAACCCGGAGGCCAAGGACCTCAAGGCCGTCCTGGAGCCCCTGGTCAGCCTGGACAGCCCGGACGCAATAGTGGTCAAGGCCTGCCTGGTCCTCCCGGGCCTCAGGGCCCGGCTGGCCAACCCGGTCGCGCTGGCGGACCTGGACAGCCGGGACAGCCCGGCGCACCAGGAGTTACCACGTAAATACAACATTTTGATGACCAGGAGTGATTTGAATGCATTTYAGTTCCGCCGTACCCGGYCCGAAGGGAGCTCCAGGMGCACCCGGACAACCTGGGCAACCCGGTGTGCCTGGTCAGCCCGGAAAATCCGGTGGCCAAGGTCAGCCCGGASCGCAGGGCGCRCCYGGACACSCGGGACAACCGGGAGCRCCCGGTCAGCCTGGAGGGCCTGGAAYTGCTGGAGTGCCCGGAGGCGATGCAGCCTACTGTCCTTGCCCTGCTCGCAATGTTGTGCTTCAGAAGAAGATGGCCAAGAAGGCGTAAATCTGTACACGTAGTACATCGCCAGAACTGTTTAGTCGAATCAACAATACGCAAAGTTGAGGACCAAATTTTATACAATTATGCGATAAATTCCGCGTGGTCCAATGAATAAAGTAGTATTAATATTAATCGCAATTTTTCTAAAACATAAATCAAACTTTTCTAAAATAATTACAAAGTGGTAAAATTCTTTTAATTAATTTTATTAATTGGTCTTTCTCAAAAATTTCTAAATAAATTGACTAAAAAATTGCTACAAATCGAAAATTATAGCGCGAAAAGATCTTTTTGGGCTTCTTATTCATTAAGCAATTTACAAAAATATAAAACTAAAAATTGGAATTTGAATTGACGTAATTTCAAAATGAATAAAAGAAAATAGTCAGATGATTGGCTATGATCAGCTTAAGGACAGCTGCCATCTTCAATTAAACAGATTTGGTGTTGATCGGTTTTTCCCATGCATTTTTCAGCATGGCAAAGTGTTCATCCGGTTTCGATTGATCAGTTAATGTTTTTCCGGTGATTAAATCCCTCAGGGCAATTCCAGCWGTYGARAWTGAGTTTATGTCAATTGTTTCTGTTRCATCGCCAATTCGACGGTTGGAGCCAATCCGACAGAAWCCGAACAGAAAGCCAAATTTATGCCAAATTTGGAACAAATCCCTCTTCAAAAATGGGTGRCAACTAGAAATATAATAARAATTATATTTTAAATGCAAAAAATGTTAACAACAAAAAATTTACGTAATAATCAACAGCTCGATGAGAAGTCCGCAGAATGAATTTAAAGTAGAAACCAAATTATGGATTTGCGCGTAATTTGGCAGGTCAAAATAGGCCCAAATTAAAACAATTGTTCCAGCAAAAATATTGACCAAATTAAGCGATAATGGAGGAATCAGTTGTTTGCCAATTCGAATATTTTCGGAAAGCTTAATTTGACAATTAATCAATTAAATTTTTAATCCTTCTTATTAGAATATTAAAAAAAAAAGGTGGCATGTAAACCGGTTCTGCTACTAAATGGGTGCGAAGTATTTGTGTAAAACGTCTCTTTCCCCATCTAAGTGTGAAACATCCGATTTGCACTAATGTGTGAAATGTCCGGGAAAACCCCAACTCGTGCCCCTTTGCCCAACCTTAATTAAATTTTGAATCCTATGACCACCCTGACCTGATAACGCAACGAAAGATTGTGGGCGTCTTCGTTTGACAACATTTTCTGATAAATTTTGGAATTGTATTGGCACAAGCCGTCAAACATGGCCAATTCCACGCTGCCRACCACCAGTTGAACGGCGGTCGTGATCAAACTGGTTAGCGGTGGCTTTGAGTCAGGCGATGAAGTGACGGCAATATATACGGAAAGAAACAACTAAATGAAAATGTAAATCATTTTTAAATGATAAATTGGAATTAAGCCGAATTGGCCTCCAAAATGTGTGTAGGTAGTCTAGAGTTAGTTGGCCGGCACCGGGATTGGTACTGAAATGTTCAACTTTTTCTATTTTGGTACTGAAATTTTGGTCCCGGTTTTTTCATAATTCCTTCAAAACTTCTTTTTATATGGTCCCGGTTTTTTACCAATCATTTTTTCCTTTTTTTGTCCATTAGTCCTGGTTTTTTGGCTGGGAATTTCTCCAATTCGGATTTCGGATTTTATTTCCGATTTTGCCCATCCCTGCTACATAATTTGTCATTTTCTTGCCGGATCGTAAACTTGTTCCATACGTACCGCGAATGGACTCCACAACATTGTGAACAGACAACCCCGATGGCGCTCATATGATCGGACCATCAGAGTTGCCAACACGCGTTCAATGATCAGAATGTGGGGCACAAAATTACGACAGTAAATGCCAATGAGGTTGATCAGTCCAAGGCCCGGAAAGTATGAGGTCGTTTCGGCACTGATCGGATCCCAGAGAATGAATTTGAACAGGCAAATGATGAAACGACAACTCCCGCGCTTTAATATATTTATATATTTTTTAATTTTTAAGTTAAATGGTTTTAAATTAAAATTAAAGAAGATTTTTCAAAGTTGATTCGATCATAAATAAATGACCTTATCTTGTCAAAGCTCAGGGCCTGATCCGTAATCCGAGATCGGATCAGATTGCATTGGCGCAAACCAAGCCACGACAATAAAAATTGTAATTTTGGAATCAAATAGTCTGGTTGGATCGGTGGTCATTTTTGGTGACATTTTTACCGATTTACACTTGGGTGACATTTGGCCTTGATCGACATTGGTGCCAATTTAAATTAAACATTACCGTAAGAATGAAGAAACTTTGGAAGATCAAGATGAATTTCATGTTTGGATGGATGACGGATGTGCGTGCCACCAAGCACAGATTAATCACGGACAATGGCACGCCCACCAGGTTGGTCAACAGCTCAATGGCACCGCTGAGAAACAGAAAAAACAATTCAAAATCAATTGTTTTTTCTGTTGCATTTGATGCCGTCATTTGGTCTGGCAATTTTGTCAAATAGTTTAAAGTAAATTATCAATTAATTGCTAAAATTCAACGATATTAACAAGTGCAAAATTGATGAATAAACCCTCGCATAATTTTTTTAAATAATTTAAAATAAAAATTATGGCAGAGAACGCCAAAACGTTTGAATGAGAAAAGTTCCATTTTATGTTGTTTAACTGATAAATTTCAGTGCTACAATTTCAAACAATCATTCGCGCAGGTTCAGTAGCACGCTAAGTCTTGAATACCAAACAAAATTAAATAAAAAGTTTTTAATCGTTTAACAAACAGAAACAGACCCAAGTCACGCAAAGTTCGCCACGCTAATTAATTCAATAAATTCACGAAAATTAACTAGTGATGGCTAGGAATGGATTTTTAGTTCCTAAAACCCCTAAAAAAGATAGTTCAAAAGTTCCAGAAAACCCTCAAAAATAGGCACTAAAAAGGCTAAATAGTTCCTAAAAAGTCCCAGAATTGGGGGTGTAAGTGGCCTAAATAATCAATTTACATTTTTGTGATAACAATTTTAAATCAAAAGCAATTCAGTCAAAAAAAATTAAAATATGGAGAATTTAAAAAAATTTAAGGCAGCGAAAAGGTGATTCTGAGGGTTTTTGTGGTCGTAGAATCCGAATCCAACCTTCATTTTGACCAATTCCGAACCCCGAACCCGGATTCGAACAATTTGCAAACAAAAATTTTTTCCCATTTATTTATTAAAAATCGACAATTTTCCCGCCATTCAATCCGTTCGTTCTCCGCAGCAGTTGAGGCAATGCTCGACTATTTGTTTGTTGTTTACTCCAGATTGATAACAAAGTTCAATGCCTCTTTACCTCTCGATCTCGCTGACCTTTGCAGTAAATGATAAGGCAAATTAAAGATGAGAGATGAGGTGGACAACCCCCTGCCGCCATTTCCGCAATATCGCCCTTAACTAGGGTTGAGCCCCGAGCCCTCGGGGCGGGAAAAGTCGGGGTCGGGGTTTTCGTCCCCGACTAAAAAAGTCGGGGTTCGGGGGTTTTCCCAGCCAAAACCCCGAAAATTCAAAAAAGTCGGGGTCGGGGACGAAAACCTCGACTAAAAAAAGTCGGGGTTCGGGGACGGGGCTCAACCCTACCCTTAACTAGATAAAGGACTTGAGGACCGATCGAGATTACGATCGAGAATCTCGTAAAATCTCGAATCTCGAAAAATCTCGTATCTCGAAGAACTCGAAAAAATTTGTTCGATCGAGATTTCGATCGAGAATCTCGTAAAATCTCGTATCTCGAAAAATCTCACGAGATTTTTCGAGATTTTCAATTTTTTCTTTATTGTGAATTTTCAAAGCGAATTTATTATTCATTATCCCAAAAAATTCAAAAAAGTAGGGGTCGAGGACGAAAAACCCGACTAGAAAAAGTCGGGGTTCGGAGACGGGGAGGAACCCTACTTTGAAGAATACGGCCCAAAAATAGCTTTTTGGCGTGAAAAGATTGATTTTCTTTGGGTTCGGCATACCGGATTCCGGACATTTTTGGGTTCGGCATACCGGATTCCGGACATTTTTGGGTTCGGCATGCCGGATTCCGGACATTTTTGGGTTCGGCATGCCGGATTCCGGACATTTTTGGGTTCGGCATGCCGGATTCCGGACATTTTTGGGTTCGGCATGCCGGATTCCGGACATTTTTGGGTTCGGCATACCGGATTCCTGACATTTTTGGGTTCGGCATGCCGGATTCCGGACATTTTTGGGTTCGGCATGCCGGATTCCGGACATTTTTGGGTTCGGCATGCCGGATTCCGGACATTTTTGGG
>MEIZ01000354.1:12469-27540 GCA_001723225.1 Globodera ellingtonae | reverse complement strand
AACTAAAATATACCGTTAAAACCATTTTTTTCTCTTACAAAATGCGACATCCTTGGCAATAATATTAACATAAATAAATCAAAAATCAAAGTTGACCTAATTCATCTCAAAATTTCTTACTTTTTGCTTTCCCACCCAGAAAAAAGACCTGTCTCTTATACACATCTAGATGTGTATAAGAGACAGGATATACACTTTTCAAAGGCATTTATTTTTGTTAATTTTGCAACAAATAATTTTCCTTTTTTGAGGGGTGCCCGCGCACCGTTTCAGTGATAAAGCGTACCGTAATCTTTTATATTGGGATGCTGAGCGTTATCGTATTCAGTTGTCTTATTTCTGTTTGGCGAAAATTTGCCGGTGACACTGAGGCTGACCAACTCGTCGATGAGTCAATTTTTGAAGTAAAAACAAATATAAACTATTTAATAAAATTTATTATTTTTGTTAACAGATTTATGGCAACAAAAAGATGGCTTGGTTAGTTTTTGTCATTTACACTTGGGCCTTTTTTGTGTTGGTCGCTGTGCTCACATTTTTCGTTTGTGTGGTCACAGCGCTTCACCACGAGCTGGCCGCGTTCAATARCACCAAATTAAGCACGGTATTAATTAATTCAAAACCACCCAAAAATTGCATTTGAAATGTYTTAGATTGGAAAATTGTCTGYGGAAGGAGATGACATGGAGGCAATTGCGAATCAACTCCAAGAACATTATGTGACGCATGTGGAGCTGGTCAACCGGGTCAGAAACATTGACAAAATGTTTGAGGTGTCTTATAAAAAATCAATCCCTCAAATCATTCAAATGCATAAAATTGCAACGAAAAGGCAATAAAACGGTGATTCGTGCTTTTGAATGATTTTGAGGCCAAAATTGAATTTGGAAATTTTGAATTTCGTTTTGAATTGGGGTACGGTATTAGAAACTGGTCTAAAGAGGGGCTTATTCGGCCCAAACACCTCTAGAAAGATGTTTAAAAAAAGACTTTAATTTATTTTAATAAAATAATTCACAATATCACTTTAAAAATTTGGAAGCTTGTCATTTTTGCTTCAGCGCTCTTCTTAGGCCTATTTTAAGCTTTTGAGCGGGCGGGGGGTCGGCTGTGCCGATAGGCGCCGCCGGGGAAATTTTTACAAAAATTGGCAATGATTAAGAAAACTGAAGCGAAAATTCAGAAAGATGTGATGATTTTTTCCCAACTTCTTTTTTTCGCGCACCTTTATTTAAAAAAATTTTGATTAAAAACTCGTGTAGCTTGCTCATTAGTTTTTTCAATGATTCATAACCTTTATATTTTTTAATCATAATTTTGTGCAATTAGGTGTACATTTTCGTCATCATCGGCACCAATGTGCCGTCGTCCATTGTGTGTGTGCTTTTCTTCCTCCTCTCCTTCCAAAGTTCCTCGTGGTTCGGACTGTTTCTGAGCATTCCCGATTTGGCATTCTGTTTACTGGAATTGATGGCTTTGGTATCGGTYCCAGCAAAAGTTTATGCACGGGTCAGTGAGTGAAAGAAAAATGATTAAAAAAATAAAATTTATTTTTTTCATTAAGATACGAGAAGTGGAAAATATCGTTTATGGAAACATGCGAATTTGGACGCCCTTCAGTGACAAAGTAGGACAAATTTGAATGACCATTTTTGAAACGCACTAAGTAAATTTCTAAATATAACTAAATAGGGTTAGCGACTGAACTCGATTCTCACTTAAAAAATGTTGCTAAATTTGACTCGAAATTCGATTCAAACTTTTTCTAAAAATACTTATACTTTTTCTAAGGTTTATTGCGTGGCCTCCGTTTTTGTTTCGGTAAATTTTGCAAATGTCGTTAAAGCGTTAACATTTCATTTCATTTCCATTGAACAGCACGCGAATCAGGCCAATTTGGGCATCACTCTTTGGGGCTTCGCCGTCATCACTAAGCCTCTGATTTTGACGGTTTATATGAAATTTAATTTTAATTATATTTTTCTTTTTTTAAGATGATTTCCCTGACGGTCACTTATTTGACCTTTGTGATTCAATTCCATGACGACAAGGAGAAGCATATGAACAATGGAACAAATTTTGGGTGAAATGAGAAAATGTTTAAAATGTCGTCGAGATTATCGCCAATTTGTTCACATTGTTCGTGAAAATATTTTTGTGCATCCCGTCCAATTTTTTTTTAAATGTGAGTGCCTTTTAACACAAAATTTTGGAATTAAGCTCGTCCCACACTTGTTCCGTCATCGCATGCTCGCTATTGGCGGGCCGCTGCGCTGGTTTTCATGGTACTGAAATGTCTCTTTAACACTGGCACCAGGGCTGCGTCGAAAGAAAAATTTTATCGAAATCGAAATTGACTTCGAAATCGAAATTTTTTTATTTCGGTTTTCGAAATCGAAACGAAAGAAAAACCTCGAAATTATCGAAATCGAAATCGAAAGACTTTTCGAAAGTGGAACTAAAATATACCGTTAAAACCATTTTTTTCTCTTACAAAATGCGACATCCTTGGCAATAATATTAACATAAATAAATCAAAAATCAAAGTTGAACAAACGGGCATTTTGGTGAATAAAAAGCAACATTTTGATGGATTCGCCACTCAAACATCGGCGCAGATCATTCACAATATATCCGGCGCTGGAAAACACTCTCTCCGATTCAACCGATCCAACCGGCGCTGAATGATAACGCTCGTACAGCTTGTAGAGCCATGGGTAGTCGTGCCGGTTTTGATTCCACCAGTATGGCAATTCAATCGCCGGTTTGATTCGAGCTGATCCGAGAAATCGGTCCAGCTCCAGCATGCTCAACGTAAAGGCATCCGGTTCTGCTGTGTGGTCGACGGACTGAGAAGAGCCGAGGGAGTCCGCGTCCTAAATTTGATTTTAATTAATTATTGAGATTTATTGATACATCAATCATTTCTGCAAAAACATCGTTCTCCGAGATCGGACCCGAATCGACCCGTGCACGCAAAATTGAGCCAACGGAATTTGTCATCAGCCTTAAATCTCCTGATAACCAAGCTCTCGCTCTCTCCCGAAGATGCTCAAAAAGCTTCAACTTGACACGCGGATCAAGGACGGTTGCACAAATCAAAAACCTCAAAAAATCAAAGTTGACCTAATTCATCTCAAAATTTCTTACTTTTTGCTTTCCCACCCAGAAAAAAGACTGTCCAATTTTGCGACAATTGCATCACACAGTTCGAAGGTTTCCGGGGGTTGCAAAGGATCCCGCAATTTTCTTTTGAGACCAAGATAAAACGGAAGAACAGCTCCAATTGTTAGACTTCTGCTCTGTAAAGCGACCAGACATCGATCAATTGTCCCAAGCACAACATTTACGGTCCTAAGCTGTTCCCACTCCACCGCCGACAGTTTTGGTAGTTGAACGTTTTTGTTCGCCTTCACCGCTTCTGGACTCGCAATAAAATATTCAATCGCTTCCCGGTTTTCAATGAACCGTGTCAGCATCTGGTGCAATGACGACCACCGAACCTCAATGTTCTAAACAACTAGATAAACATAATTAAAAAATAGCACACCTTAATTAGAATATTTTGTGGCAGATCCAGCGATTCTTGCAACCGTCTGAAAATTTCTCGCTGCACCTGACTTTTCCTTATTTTTCGGATCAAAGTTTTGACTGTTTCAAAAATTCCACTCTTGTCGAAATTAATGGCGGTTAAGCCTTGCTAAATTAGTTATTTAAGTGCAATTAGTATAAAACAGAAGTACTTTGATGGCAAGGTTAATTATGTGCAGGAAACAATGGAATGAATCAAAGCCGGCTGTTTGCGCTGCAAGCACCATATTTGAAGCACCATCCCGCAAAAATAAATGAATTTTTGCTTTATCTATCTAAATTTTAGACTTCGTAGATTGAATCTTTATACGAATTGCTAACCTGGACTTCCTCCAATGCTTTTAGAAGATGGTCCGAAATTATCTGACCAGTTTTGTGTATTTCTTTTAACGGGACAGTGGCGATAACTCTAAATTGTGGACGAGCTGCCAAATCGATGAAATGTGCGGTTATTGCTAAAGATAACAATATTTCCAAAAAATTTATACTTTTTTTACCGAGGAGTGAGTGATTGTAGTCCTTTGAAGACCAAATGTCAGATGTAATGCTCAGCCAATCAACAAATCTAATTTCTTCTAACATTTTTGCCCGCAGCCGCTCAAAAACACGAGGCAAAACAACGTCGCAGTAGTAGCGACGACCTCTTAAGATTTAAATTGATCGTTCTAGATATTAAAAATACGTAAAATTGAATTCATTTACTTGACTTCGAAATTTGGAAGAGTTTTTCCAACAAATTGCAAAAATCCTGGTTTTTCAGTTGTCATCAATGGAAGACCATCAATCGCAATCATTATCATGACCAAATCCTCGGTTTCAGTTGTTTTTTCACCATTTTTAGACCACTGTGAAAACGCTTTTTCAATTGTCAAAGGGGTTCTCGGATTTGTTCGAGATTGAGTAGATGATGTGGCACATTCAGCCTCATTCTCTCCTTCGGCATTAGAAAAGCTATCTAATATAAAAATTAAGCTACACCCCGTTTCCGCGCAAACCTTGCGTCGGTTCTGTGCAGGGTGTAATGAAGTTTAGCTTGTTCTGCAGGACTTTTTTGGATTCCTTTTGTTCCTTCTTTGCTTTGTTCTTTTCTCTGTAAATGAGAGGGTGCCTTGTTTTTAGGTGCCACTCCAATTTTGCTGTAGATTTTGTTGCGCCCTGATCAATTTCTGCAACACAATGTTTGCATTTGGCTCCGGTCTTCCCCGTCCGCTCGAAATAAAACCACCAGGAACTCTTATCATATGAATTGGTCATATTTAAACACCTAAAGGAGAACATTTTTTCATAGAATTAAACAATTGTGATCAATAAATAAATGTGTATAAGAGAGCATTAATAGATTGATGTATAAAAATACAATGAACTTTATTGAGTTTATCATGTTGTCAATACTTAATTAGGGTCATGGAAAGTAAAAATGTTAGAAAAACAAATGAACAAATTTCTCTTTCGACAAAAATTTCGAAGAATTCGTCTTTCGATTTTCGAAATCGAAACGAAAGAAAAACCTCGAAATTATCGAAATCGAAATCGAAAGGTTTCGACGCAGCCCTGACTGGCACTCAACAGTACTCAAATAACGTCTGCTGAATAGGTCTCAAGGTGCTTAGAGAGTAACCATTTGATACCACCGGCTGAGTCCCAGCGCAGAATAAACATTTGAGTCCCTGAAAATGTGTTTTCCGGCGCTTCACACCCGCTTTATCTTTGTCGAATCCCGAAGAAGTTACGCGAGGATATTTATTATTCGACCAAATCCAATAAATTTATGGGTAAAACCAGGGGTGCTCACGGTTACCAATTTTCGTAACCGTAACCGCCCGTCCTCAAAATCTCATAACCGTTAACCGCCCGCGGTTATCCGCGGTTAACCGCATTATTTAAAATCAATAAAGTTTTCCAGATTTCGAAAAATTAAAACTAATTTTTTCCGATCATGATGGCGTCTTTCTAAAATTAATCAAAATTGATGTGTATTGAACTTAACAAGTGATTTTTATCAGATTTTGTCAATGAATAAAAGTTTTAAATTTTTAAATCTCTTTCTAACACTTTCATGATTAAAATCTAACAGTTCCGGAACCGCGGTTCTGGAACCGGGACCGCGGGAAAAATGGAACCGGGACATCACTGCCCCTCACAAGCTTAATTCCAAGAAGTCCATTGAAATAAAACGTCAAAAATCTCATATAAAAATTGGCGACGGTTTTTCTAAATTTTCTTGAAATTATAGCTACGAATCTCGACCAATATTTTAAAATTTCTCGTTCCCGAGCGGGAATCCTGTCCTGCAGATTTTTTGCCGAACTCTAGTCCACACAATATTGGCAGCACTAGACCTCCCTCCATGTAATAAAAAATATATTTAAAAAAAAAATCATTTCTTAAGGGCAAAAAAAAAAAAAATTTTTTTTTTTAAAACGATGCATTTTTGTTCCACTTTCGAAAACTCTTTCGATTTCGACAATTTCGAGGTTTTTCTTTCGTTTCGATTTCGAAAACCGAAATAAAAAAATTTCGATTTCGAAGTCAATTTCGATTTCGATAAAATTTTTCTTTCGACGCAGCCCTGTTACATAACCGTTAACCGCGGGTAACCGCGGTTATCCGCGGGTAACCGCGGTTACGGTAACCGTGAGCAGGCCTGGGTAAAACGTTCAAAACTCGTCAATCTTTATCAGTTTTCTTCTCACAATAACAATTATGCGTGTAACTTTTAAATTACGTGCCAAAATATGAAGGCCAAAAGATATAAAACAGTAAATTTGTTGCAAAGTGGCACAAAACAAGCTCAGACTTCTCAGCCAATCTTTGCAGTACATGGAAATCTCAAATATTGAACTTGTTCACCAATGTCCAGATAGAATAGTCGCCTTTCTGAGTAACTCCTTTGTGGTAATAAGCGAATTAAGTCACGTTAAGCATACAAATTCATTTAATAATATTTCAGAAAAAGGGTTCTCAATTTTTTAAAAGAATTGTTTTGAATTATTGTGAAAATAAATGCACCTTTAATGTCATATCCTTTGTGGACCAGCTCTGACAATTTGCGCTCAATATTGGCAAGGTAATAATTTTCTTCCTTTAAAATTTTGACAGTGGGCGTTGGCGCTGGTTCAACACACAAAAAACACAAAAAGGCGAATAAAAAGAAGACGTTCAGCAAAGATTGCGCCATTTTTAATTTGCTAGAGAGTAAATAAAGTAACTCTTGTAAATATTTCGGGAATAATTTTAATAAATTAACTATAGGGAATGAATATGAAATTATTAGTCAAAATATTGTTATATGTAAAATAATGACATATGGGCATTTATGAAAGGCTATATTCATTTTGGTGTAGTTAATATGTTTTGCAATTGCGCACTGTTTCCAATTTAATCCATGGCATATGCCACGTAAATAATTTTGGCAAATTTTTATTAAAATAATTTAGTTTTACTTATATTATATTATAGTCAATGCCATAATATATGACCCCAATCTGTTGGCAAGATTAGATGAATAAAATTACGATTCTCATAATGAAAGCATTTGATGAATTGTGGATAAATTCTTACGGCTTTGCTTTTTGTTCAAACTATTGATTTTAAACTTTACAATTGAGGCAATGACTTGGGCCAAAGTCTATTGTAGTAATGCCAAAAAAAAAAAATTGATAAAATCTGCACAATCACATTATGGTATTTTTATGGTATCACGGTGTCAAAAATATCAAACATTTTCATTTTTCCCCGCCGGCTCCTATCGGCGCAGTCCATCCTCTCACATACTTAAAAAGCTTCAAAAAATACAACCATTTTTTAATAATTTTTTAATTTTTTCTGAAAAATCTTTTCCCAGCGGCGTCTGTCGGCACCGTGTCCCCTCCAAAAACCCTAATAAAAATTGCGAAAATTTTTCAATTACCCGAGTTTTTGAACCTTCAAATAAGTCTCGGTTTTGGGTCTCAAACCGAGAAAAGGCTCGGGTTTTTTGGGGTCTCGGTAAATTTCAGGCCTTGAGCATCACTTTGCCTACCATTTTGAGGATGAATTTGCTTTCTTTTGTGTTCAATCGCTCAATCTTTTGCAGTCCTGGAAATGATTTTTCCAATTTTTACGAATTGCCTTAAAATATACCTCCGCACTTTTCGATCAATTCTATCACTTTTTCTCTTTTTTGTGCATTGTTTAAAACCCTCTTTATTCCATTAAGCACTTTAAGCGTAATTTCCTCGTCCTTCTTTCAAGCAAATTACAAAAAGGCTAAAAAAGCAACGCCATTTTTTGGGGAGAGGTGGAGGTCGCGATAGGTGCCGCCGAGAAAATTTTGAATTTTTGACTCAATTTGTTAAGAGATTTGCAACCAAAATTTTAAAAATGCGGTAATTTTTTGAAGCTTTTTATGAATGGGAGAGGTCCGGCCGGAAAAATTGAAGATTTTAACTTCAATTGTACGATTCAAGGAGCATTGTTTTCGGGAATTCTTTACCTTTCCAAAATTATTGCATTTTGCCTTAAAAATAAAGCATTCTGGCTTCCCTGTTCGCGACTATAGCGTAAAACTTAAAAACCTCTCGCTTTTTTGAAGCCGTCGTGTGAATATTTGTGAAAAAGAACAAATATTGTAAATTTTATTTTTCACATTACAAATTATATAAACAAATCAATTCAAATCAAAGTTCGATTAATGATGCTTAATTTTARTTGTTTAATCATTTGTTTCWWTTAACTCTTCCTTTGTTAAAATGATGGATTTCATATCAAATTTCAATTTCCCGTATTCTTCATCAATGTTATATAAAGTCGGGTTTTTAAACGCATTTTCACTTTCTTCATTTGGCGGGTTGTACTTCAAAAATGATCTTTTGATTGATAAGTCAAAAATAGTCAGCTCATATTTGACGTATTCAATGTACGAATTCGAATTCACACCAATCAGCCAAATTTTACAAAAATTTTTGCTAAATTTTAATTGTATTAAAATATAAATGTATACTCAGACTATTTATATATAGATTCTATGACAGTAGATCAGAAGAACCCTGACTCGGATTCGGGTTTAGCTTGTTCTACGCCTTACTTTGGAAAACATTTGCTTATTTTATTGTTCTATTTTTTAATCAACATAACCGCAATTCCAAATCATTTACTGTTTCATAAAAATTATTAATAAATAAAACAATTTAAATATACGTACCTAAAGCATGTTTCGACCAATTTATTTGGTATTTTGCAGCTTTCTTGGAAAAGGTCCGGGTACAATTGGGCTTCAACATTTCCTCCTCTTTTGTCAATGTCATAGACCAATTGTAAACGAATTCGGCTCTCAACAAATTGACAGAATTTGCTAACTCCAATTTCGCCCTCGGACATGCAATTGATTAAAATGTAAAAATTGTGCTGAAATTTTATTTTAAATAAAATGCTTCTTCTGATAACAAAAATAAAAAATATTTGTTCGTTACCTTTTCAATAAATTTCTCCGTGTTCTCCAGCCAAGTAGCCCAATCAATGTTTTCAGTGCCCAATTGTTGGATTTGGGCAAATGCTTTAAAAGAAAAATATTTTATTTTTATTGTGTTATAATTTTTGTATTAATATTAATACCTAAAATATGTTAAATTAAATTACCTTTTCGCATATTTTTCTGAATAATTCTTGCAGTTGAATGAGTGATAAATTTTGCTGCATTTTGTTCAGGCGATATTGGCGTATAAATTTGCATTATTACCTCCCTTAAATGGGTGTCTTCTTCCAAATTATTTGTGTTTGATTCGGTATTCAATTTTATTTTCAATGGCACATTCAGTGGCCTATAATTTAATTTTTTTATTATATTTATTAAACTTATATATATAGATGACCTTGTTGCAAAAACCAAGAAAAATTTGTTCAGCAAAAAGAGAATTGATGCATTTGGATAAAGCAAAATAATTTTGCCGACCATTATTGTCAGACTGACGCCATTCAAGTAGCCAAATTTATTTGAATAAATAAAATTGTCTATTAAATAAGGAAAAACATAAAAGACTTTATTTAGAAAAATATAATACCAATAAACATTTTATTGTTTTAATTATTTATTTTTTAATGAGCTGATTAAAAGTAATAATAAAGGTAAATCAATTAACAAACTTTTTGCCCATAATTTTAATGCCACAAGCATTAGACGAAAAATTTTGGGGATTTTTGAAAAATTCTGCTTATTTTGTAGCTCAAGGTTTTGAATTTCAATGTAGTTACTCGATTCACTGACGTCATCAACTTGCGAAACCAAATTTGCTACATATAAAGTGGAATAATAACCTAAATAAATATAATAAAAAATTGAATATTTTGGAAGGATTATTTAAACAATTATTTACTTGACAAAATTCGAATTTGTTTTTCGTATTGGTTTTTTTGTTCTAAAGCAAATTTCTTCAAATAATTTTCCAATCTTTCCACGCTTAGGTTGACGGGCAAATTTTTTCGATCGGGAATTGAAACAAACGGAATGTCAACTTGAATGCCATTAAATTTAAATTTGAGCATAAATATTGTGCCATAAGTGATTTTTATCAGCTCTTCCACATTTTTATTCTAAAATTAGTTTAATTTTAATCTTTTATTATCAATGATTATCACTAATTACATTTTGGCGCTTATTTTATAATTTTAAATTGTTTTTTTAATAAAAAAACATTTTACTTCACAAARACGGCAAAACAATGTCGCTGAATTTGTCTCATCAGAGCATTTGTTTTGGTTGCAAACAGTGCCCGATTTGCCAAAAAAGTCTGATTGTTTTATTGTTTTTCCGGGCACAATACAAATCAGATCAATGTCCGAGTCATAAGTATGTGTGCCGAGCAAAAGTGAGCCGGCAATTAACAGACGAGCTCTCTTGCCTGACTAAATTGCATTTAATATACAAATTTGTGCTTTATTTTTTATTTCTTTTTTTGATAAACAAAAAAATGTACCAACCCAATTATCGACAATACATTTAACATTGTTTAATGTGTCTTTAAACTTTTGGTCGAATTCATCTTTTGAATAAATTTGAGACGGCCTTTGTTTAATAAAATAATTGTTCAAATAATTTTCAAACTGCAAAAAAAAGTTGCACAATTTTCTAGTAATTATTAATCCTTAAAAAAGCTTCTTTTGTCTAATTTATCACAAACTTGCCTTGCTATTCAGGTGCTCATTAGCAAAAGTGTCATCAAGAAAATTGAATTGCTGTGATATTTTTGGAAATGTTGGACTCAAACAGTTTGTTTCCGTTTCTTGCTTAAATTCTTCATACAAAGCTTTATCTTAATTAATTTGTTTGTAATTATATATTAAACCAAATATGAACAGAAAAGTGACACTTTTAGTGCATTAATTTGTTACTAATAGCGCTGGCCATATCAGCTCGGCGACTTTGTTCCCGGATATTACCGAAAATGACCAAGCGTGTATTTTTAGAGTTGATGGAATATTTGCAAAAAACATTCACAAATCAATCTTTTGGAGTATTTCCGGAGTCCAGATCCAAATAATTACCTTTTAACTATTAACTTTTTTAATCGAACAACTTTTAATTTTAAAAACTTTTCAATAAATAGATAATCCAATTTATTTAATTTTTAAAATAAAATTATGAAAATTACCAATTTCAATTTGGTCAAACATTTTCTTCCATTCAAATTTCAGCATCTCAAAAATGCTTAACTCTAATTGATTTTGAATAAGATGGAAAATTTTTTCCTTTTTCTGTTTATCACTGAATTTTGTCCAATAATTGYCATTTTCGTTTAATCTTATTAATGAAAATGCAAAATGTTTTAAGAGCWTTTGCATTTTTATTTTCTTAATGYCAAATTCTTTAATTGATGAAAATTTGTTCAGAATTTGCCACAATTTTGCCGCTAATKCATCTAATTCAACACGACTTTTGCATTTATTTCTCAACATTTCATCAAATTCTTGAAGAAGTGCTGATTTTGCGCCAATTTTAAGTTCGGACTTCCCAATATTTTCGAGCTGTTCAACTGCATCAAATTGATTTTTGATTTCCAAAATAATTGTACCAAGTTCAAGAATAAGCAGTTTTTGGTCAGACGGTGTGAAAATAAATGCTTTATACAACCCATAAAATTGTAATTCKTTGAAAAAATCTAAAATTTAAATTTTATTTAAATAATACGAACCAGGGATGGTCGGGATTCCRASTTCCGACTTTTTTGGGGTCGGTTCCGATTTCCAAGTTTAGAAAATTTTTAAGGCCTCGGAATTCCGATTTCCGAAAACGCAAAAAACAGACAAAAATTCACGATTTTCAAAAAACACCTAAARCTATTTCTGAAATTTTTTGAGGTCGTTCCATCTCTGATACGAACCTTTAAGTGATTCAAAATTCTGCAATTCTGCTAATAGTAGAACATCATCATTTGCTGCTTTCACTGGGTTTGAAACATTGGCGTTTATTTTTTTATTATTCTTTTTTTCTTTTTCAATTTTATTTTCATAAATTTGATTCTTTTTTTCTTTCTCAATTTTATTTTCACAAATTTGATTCTTTTTTTCTTTCTCAATTTTATTTTCACAAATGTTATCTTTTATATTCACAATCTTTTCTATATTTTCCTCAATTTCATTTTCTCTCATTTTATTTTCGAAATTTTTGTTTTTTTCTGAGCCGATTGAATTTTCCTCAACTTTTTCCGTGTTTTGTCGTTCTTCCCCATTTTTCTTCTTTTTAGTTATTTTATTTTTCTTTTTTTGTTCATTTTTTATTGGTTCGTTTTTATCTTCGACTAAATTTATTTTATTATCCACCAATTCAAATTGTTTATCTTCGAATTCGACATTTATTTGCCTTAGAAATCTAATTGCGTCCTCTGGCGTCAAAAGATTCAACAAATGTTCTCTTATATTTTCTTTATTTTTATGTAAATCTGTTTAAAACATTGGTTATTTTTGCGATTCAAAAATAATAGAAATTTACGAACTGAACCATTCGGATTTAAGTTAGACGAAACCAACGTTTTGCTTGGTGCCGGACTTTGTGACCAATTTTACAAAATCACCACGGTGGCGGATTTAAGAAATGCCTATTTTATGGCGGATTTAAGAAATGCCTTTGGCACCAATTTTATGGCGGATTTAAGAAATGCCTTTGGCACCAATTTTATGGCGGATTTAAGAAATGCTTTTGGCACCAATTTATGGCGGATTTAAGAAATGCCTATTTTATGGCGGATTTAAGAAATGCCTTTGGCACCAATTTTATGGCGGATTTAAGAAATGCTTTTGTGCATCTCGGCTTAAAACTGACCGTTAGCTAAGATTGCAAATTCTTCACGCAATTCCGTGTCATCGTCTGTTTTTGCAAAATTAAACAATTCTTTAAAATGCATTCCTTTGACCAATTCATTTGTTTCCACAATTTTTTCTTGCCCCGATCTAAACCAATTTGCATTTGATTTTGTCATCGATACATTTAATGTGTTATCCCAATTTGTTGAAAATCTTTCCATGCTTGTTGAATTTGTTCTTTTACTTAATTGGTTCAAAAATGATGAAATGCCTATAAAATTAAATGATTTTTTATTTACTGACATAAACTTGCCGTGTAAAAAGCTTTCTTGACTAAAACTTGTATAGCTCATAGCTTTGAGATCAAATGGCGCTTTCATCGTATAAACGCTGTCGTATGTTAGGCGAAAATTCAGCCATAAATTTTCCATTTTTTTCTCTATGCCTTTCCGTAATTTTATGTTACGAATTGTTTTACAAATGTCGACAAAATAATTGTAAATGATTATCAAATTGGCCATCAAACGCTCTTTTGTGCGCTCAAGTTGGCAAGGTTTTGTCAAGCAACTGTAATAATGCTTAAGAAGCCGTTTTCTGTCATTAAAAACTGAAAATAGTTATTGAATTTAATTAAAAATTTGGTTGGACCTAAATTTTATCGTAAATCCAAAAAAAAAATGTCCAATACTCGGATTTACTTGACTTTTCTGTTTGTGCCTATCAGCTGGTAATTTATAAGTACATTCAAAGAATTTAATAGTAAATAATTTAACTCACAATTTGGATTAATCACTTTGTCTACAATGTCCGGGTTGTTGCAAAATGAGTTTAACAATTCGACTCCAATTAACGTTTTTAATTGCTTAAAGGCTCCCGGCTTCTCGCTTAAAATTGTCGCCAGTTGGTGGCACTTTCCCGTATTACTTTTGAACATTTTTTGTAAAAATTCGTAATGGTCCGTTTCCAAAAGTTGACGTTGAACACGCAAATTGTGATCGATGCTTACCCGAAAACATTCGTACGGTGTGTTCCAAATCGCCGTGTTTGGCGCGTTTGTAAAGTCTTCCAAAAACTTTTGATATTTAATCAACGGACAGGACATCTGTAACACTGCGTGTCCATTGACAGTGAAAATGTCCAAAATTTTTAAAATTGCGTAAAGTTCGGCATGACCTCTCATAAGTTTCGCATCATTCACAAGAAGATGGCCAAAAATGAGCTTTTTTGTCCTGGTGATTTGGTGTTTTACGCCCAGAATTGCTTCACTTTTCAATTGATCATCATTCTCTCCGACCAAAACATTTTTATACAATTTTATAATCTCCAAACTGTTCAAATAGGCTGTTAAAAGCAATATATTTGGATGTGAATTTTTGTTAATTGTTTGTTGTTAATTAAATTATTATAATAATTTAAAAAGTATAAATAAATATAATTGTATATGTACCAATTTCATGAATCCCCGGGAACTTGAAGGCATTACTAATAACAAATTGTTCAAACAGCCTAAATTTTGTAAGCAATCGCGCGATGGCATAAGTGTGGATGTGCTCAATGTTTGGCGATCGCAACTGATCCTCAAAAGATTCTGCAGAAAATTTAACATTTTCACAATCAGCCATTTCCAGTTGCTGTTGTACTTTTTTGGTTGAATATAAATATTTGTGCTAAATATTAAATTTTTAATAAATGTGAGCGCATTAGGGTTGCTCTCCGACTCCCGACTTTCCACCCCCGAAGGGTTGGAGGGCATTGCTCCCCCCCCCCCTCCCCCCGTTTCCACCAGTGTTTTGCTGTTCCAACAATTTTGAACCTGTTCCTGTTCTGTTCAAATTAAATAATTTTTTGAGACTTCTGCTTTCTTCTAGAGGTAGGGGGGTCGGCGGTGCCGATAGGCGCTGCCGAGAAAAATTTTGAATTTTTGACTCAATTTGTTAAGAGATGTGCAACCATTTTTGAAGCTTTTTAGAAATGGGAGTGGCCTGGGGAATTTTTTTTTGAAGATTTTGATGGAATTGTTAAAAAAAATTGGTCCTGATTTTTAAAAATTACAAAACAAAAGGGTTCCCCTTATGATTTTTTTCTTAAATTTAATGAAACAAATAAAAAATTTTTATGCCTTCAATAAATATTAAAACTGAAATATTTTAAAAAAATATTTCCTTTACCATCAAAAGAGTTATAAAAAGAGGGGACAAATCATTTAC
>MEIZ01000353.1:41247-54100 GCA_001723225.1 Globodera ellingtonae | reverse complement strand
ATTTGAGATCGCGATCGGACTCTCGATCGGCCCCCCAATTGAGATTTCGCAAAAAATTGTTTTTTTGAAAATTTTTAACAAAAATACAATAAAACGGAAAATGAATTATGATCACAATTGGCCGAATTTTATAATTTTCTTATTTCCAACCACGAATTGTTGAGAAAATTGCTAGTGCCGAGAAATATGGTTAAAAAACTCACATTTCATGCAAAAAATGCAGATTTACTATATTTTGAGCCTAAAATGTACTGATTTTTTGAGCCCAAAATAGGATCTTTTGATTCCAATGTATTGAAATTTGAAAAATTTTTGTTGGCAACCCTGAATAAAAGAGTCACAAATATTATTTTTAACTTGTGGTTTAATTCAAATTTTAGTTGAATTTGGGAGTGCCATTTTACGGAAAGTTTTGGACTAATGTTAGTGAGCCTTTAAACGGTGACGGTCTTTGGCGGCAGGGCACCTTTGGCAATGCATTGGCATGGCAAGACTTAAGCAAAAGTTTCAACTTGACCGAGACGATCTATCAGACATCGGCAAAAACGCCGTACATTTACGATGAATTGTCGAGAATATTCTTAACTTTTGACAACCCTCAGTCATTGATAGAAAAGGTAGGGCATTTAATTAATATGAAATTCAAGAAATTTGAATAAAATTTTGCTAAATAGGCTTAAGCTATGGATTAGGTGCTTGGACAAAAACCCCAGGTGAAGAATTCAAAATCGTGAAGGTTCATTTTCTTAAAAATACAAAGAATTAAATTGAATAGAGTTTTTCTTTATTTTTAATATTTATAAATTTTTGCAATTTTAAAGTCAAGCTACGCAACCCTGAATGGCCTCGGCGGGATCATGATCTGGTCCGTCGATCAAGATGACGATCAATCGTCTTTATTAAATGCCATTTATTTAGCAAACTCGTAAGCTAAAATTATTTTTGAAAATAATAAAAAATTAACCATTTAACAGTGTCTTGCTGTTCCACCAACTGTTCCTGTTCTGTTCTGAAATCTTAGAACAGCCTGTCAGTTCCAGAACAGGAACAGAACAGTACAAACTGTTCTTAGACGGTTACAAATGCAAAAATTTTCCGAGTGAAATTCAGTATGAAATTTTAATCGAAGATGCATTGGACAAAGTGTCCAATCACTTGCCATGATGCTCAAGACCTAAATTTACCGAGACTTGACCCCGAGACTCGAGAATTGACTCCCAAAAATCCGAGACTTTTACCAAAATTTTTTATTTTAGGCACAAAATAGTATCTTGTTTTGTTCCAAAAATAACAAGAACAATCAAAGTCGGTTCTGTTCCAAGAATTTGAAAAATAGGGGCCAAGCTGTAACAGCAAAACATTGCCATTTAATAAATAAATGTCTTTAAACATAAAAAAGAATAATAAATTGTTTACACAAATTTTTATTTGTAAAGAAAAATTAATTTTTTAGTTCTGTATCGACCAGCACATTCATACCACCACCAACGACACCTTCTACATATAATAATCCAATTATTGTATCTGTACAATTGATCAACATTAATGCAAACAATGTCTGCACCGTCAATTTGAGATTCATCGGCATTACCTACAAAATTGTGTGCTACCTTAAATTTCGTCTGGTTCTGCCAAGCTCTGTAAATAATTGAGAATATAAAATTAATATTTTGTTAATATTGAAAATAAATAAAATAAAGTAAAGGAATTCATTAAGAAAACAAATTAAAATAATGTATTAGAATTGATTGGATTTTTGTTAACATTAAAAAAAATTTTTTTTATTTTAAAGGCAATTCTGGGCAATTATTGGAACATGTATCCTGTCAACGGCACCAACAATGAGTTCACATTGCCTGAAGACTTACGAATTTATCGCGGTCAATCCTTTGAAGCGGTAGTGACGCTAATTGGCTGTGTTCAACTATTAACATTGACAATTCTGGATGCGTTGACAGTGCTTACACCAACAGAATGCCCATATTTTATGAGAACGACTGTGAAGCCGTAAATTAAAAGAAATGTGCCCAACTCGTTCCCCAGCCGATCGATTCATTCCATTTAATAAGTCAGCAAAACCTCACTGAAATTGTGAAAAGCTACCTAGGTATGTTTAGTTTTTTTAGTGTTGAATTAGAAAATGCTATCAAAACTTAAATATGAATTGGTTATTTCTGATAAAAAATAGTTTAAACTTCAATAAAAAAAATTTGCATCTTTTGGGAATGATTTCAATCATTTTTGCATAAAATCCAACAATTAGTTTGAACAGCGGATCAAATTTCCTATAAAATTTCTATTAATACTAGCCATTATAAAGGTGTTTCATTAATTAAATATTAACAAAATTATATTAAAATCATAAATAAATACTTGAAGTGCTGTTTGTTGTGATCAGTCAACAAATGCCAGTCGTTTTGGCTCGTTAGCAGCAATTACACAGTGGAATTCACCAACCAAATCTACGAGAAGATTTGTCAAGTCAAATTTTTGAATTTAATTTTAATTTATATAAATGGTGAAATTTAAATTTAAAAATTTCTAAAGTTTCATCGCAAACCGGAAATAACAATTCTTGACACGAAGAGAAAGGACTTGAGGACTGATCGAGATTTCGATCGAGAATCTCAAAAAAACATCAAGAATCTCGATCGGTCCGATCGGTCCAATCTCTAGACCACATAGCCAAGAACAAAGTTGTTCGAGGGTAAAAATGTGGATAAAACTGTCGCCTCCTCCACTTTTGTTCGCCAAATAGTCATCTTTGAAAAACATGGCGTCTCAGACACTGGGTTTTCCGACATTTTGGATCCAAAATGCCGGACTTTGGAAATTTTTGGTCTGGAATGCCGGATTCCGAAATTTTCGGTCCGGAATGCCGGAGTCCGGACATTTTTATGGGACCGGTTACATCTCTTTTTATGGAATTTTTCATCTTTTTCATTTTCTGCATATTGTGGCATTATTTTTTTTCAATTTTAATGAATTTCCATAAATTCCTCTCTATAACATAGCACTGCTTGTACACATATCAGTAAATGCGGCCTTTGACGAATGATTCACACATTTCCCTAGTCTCCCATTAACCAAAACAAAAAGCAAAATCACTTTTCACATTTTTGGAATTTTAAAATCGTCAAAATTTTCAGTAAATTCATTCTTTTTGATCAACTGATGTTTTTGTTCAATTACGTTCCCCTAATCTTCTGCGTGTTCAGCGGTCATCTGTTCAACCGAGCCAATGGGAACAAGTATTTCGATTAGAGCCCAGAATTGGGGGGGGGGGCCGATCGAGAGTCCGATCGCGATCTCGAATCTCAATTGGGGGGCCGAYCGAGAGTCCGATCGCGATCTCAAATCTCAATTGGGAGGCCGATCGAGAGTCMGATCGCGATCTCGAAACTCACAAAATCTGGGCCCGAAATTCTCGATCGGTCCGGGGCTCTAATTTCAATAAAGAAGAAAATGTTTTTAATTTMAAAATTAAGAACCAACGAATTGGCAAATGYTGACCCGCCGACAATTTATATAACATTTTTCGGAAAATGCTCAAAGTTTATCGAGTTGGATTAAAAATCATTATAAATTTTTCAAATTTTAGTTTCACATTGTGCTACAAAAGTGCATTATTCGGCGGGAATGAAAGGCTCTCTTGGAAAGTGGCGGGACGCTTTCGTTTCGACAAAATGTTCAGTGGACAAAGCAAAAAATGTGGACAAAATGCCAAAAAAATTCAAATTTTCATTAGCAACAGCACAGTTATGGTYGGCAACGAAAGTTTCATCATAAAGTATAAAATATTTTAATATTCCAAACATTTCCATCAAAACAATTTATAGTCAAACCAAAGTCCGTGGCGCCAATGAACCAGYGTATTTTGAGTTAAATTTGAACCAARTTTCYGAGAAAATTTTARTGGTTGGCGGAGGTCATTTAATTCGYTATAAAAATTTATTTTTTTATAAAATGTTTTAGCTGAAAAKGAGCCGTTGAATTTTGGCCAACAATTTTTTGAGCAATTAAAGTTTGGCCCATTTTTGAATGATTTTGCCGGACTTTGGCTGTTGGGGGTGGACATTTKTCTGCGATTGGGCCAAATGCCGACCAAAATWACGTCGGTGCCGGCAAAATGCACATTGTACGCGGTCAAACAACGGCACGCAAAATGCGTCAGCTTTGACATGAAAAATGCTCATCAACTTACGGGGGGAAACGCGCTGGTAAGACTTCCTGTCCAGCCGAATGGGTAATAACTGCAATTTTAGCCTCAAAATCATTCTAAACCCATGAATTCGATCTTTTTCGTTGTAATTTTATGCTTTTGAATGATTTTGAAGCTAAAATTGAATTTTGGAAAATTGTTCGAATTCGGGTTCGGAGTTTGGAAGTGGCTAAAATAAATGGCAGAATCGTGATCAGTGTCCCTGGAAACCTCCGAAACGTTTTTTATATGACTTTTTAAAAAGTTTGAATTTTTTTTTTCAAAAAAAGGTGGGGGGCAAACTGCAGTATTACCGCCGATGAATCTTTGGTTTTAATATTTTGTTAATTAAGGTATTATAATATGATTTAACTATTTAATTAGACAATTTAAGACCGGTAAACCGCCGGTCAGGCCGAGTCTTCAAAAATGCCGAAACAGGTTCCGGATAATTTTAAACGGCCCCCGGGTTTCGTTTCCGGTAGCCGGAAGCTATGCAACCAGACGCCATCGCGATCAATTCAAATGCTTTTTGAAGTGTTTTTTAAATTTGAACAGATTGCTGGTGGACACCAAATTGACATTGGCATAATGCCGTGGACTGTGCACATTTCCATCCAAATATTTTTTAATAAGACGACAAACATGTCCACAGCAAGCGTATGTACCGGTTCGCTGATTTCACCCGAATTTGTGTTGACGGCTGCACATTGTTTTATCAATATTAAAGACGGAACGAGACTGAGCCTTGGTTAAATTTTAAATAGAATTATAATAATACTCATTTTTAATTAATTATTATTGTTTTCAGCGTTCAATTCGAACACTTCAACAATCGCTCGGAATTCCAAAGGATTTAAACTTGTATTTACTCGACAAAGCAACTCGAATGTGTTCGTTCATCACAAATTTAATGCAAAAAAAATGATTGGAAGATTTGATTTGGCGTTGATAAAGGCATTTTTTTGTTGAATTTAAATTAGAGATCGGACGGTACGGAAATACCGACGCTTTTTCGTGATTTTCGATACTTTTTGTTGGTATGGTACTTTTTGTTCGGTACGGTACTTTTTGTTCGGTACGGTACTTTTTGTTGCTACGGTACTGTTTGTTCGGTACGGTACTTTTTGTTCGGTACGGTACTTTTTGTTGCTACGGTACTGTTTGTTCGGTACGGTACTTTTTGTTCGGTACGGTGCTTTTTATTCGGTACTTTACCGAAGAGTACCGACCGACCCTTCTGGCCGGTCTCCAATTTAAATGTTTTAATTTGTTTTAAACTTATTTTTTATATTATTTTTTGTAATTTAGCTCAATGTCACAATCCGTCATAAATCAATTTATCCCATTTGTATTCATTGTGGACCGGCGGAAAATTTCCGACGCGGAAGTGCCATTATTGCGGGATGGGGGCAAACGCATCGTTAATTAAATATATTTACAGCAATTTTAATTAAAAATGTTTAAAAAAAGATTGAGTACAATTACAATTTAGCTAATGGAATTGTTTCAAATGAGCTTGTAAGCCGATTTGCTAAATTGACTGACTGCAAAAAGGCGTATAATCAAAGTATTACAATTTGCACTGAAGGGCATACGGGTCTGAAGGTCGGTCGGTCCAGTAATCAATCCCCCATGGGAGATTATTTTTCAACCTACTCAGTGAGTGGGAGATGATTAGAGGATGGGGGATTCTTAAAGAGTGGGGGATTAAAAGAGTGTACACGGTAACTGGATGCCAAAAAAAAATGTCCGGAAATTCGGTATCCGGTATTCCCCCTGGTCGATCGGTTGGTGATCAATCAAAAAATTTATTTAAAAATTTTGTTTCAATTCATAGGGCGACAGTGGCGGCCCATTGTTGGCCAGCAATGGCACAAATGTTGTTCTAATTGGCGCACTCTCTGGCTCCAAAGGACCCAAAAAACAAAGTGTGCAACATTTTGTCCATTTTTTGTTGCAGATTATTTTGGGACTAATGCAATTTAAATAAATTTTTTCTTCCAAAGGTATTGCTGCTTCTTTTGCTAATATAAGGCAATACTCTCAGCTGGATGGTCCCTGGATTCAGAGTATTACTGGCATAAAATGTGGCAATTAGTTTGCGTAAATATTTTGTTTAAAAATTTTTTACTCATTATCTAAAATTGGAATTGCTGTTTATGTAATTTGATCTAATGTTTTGCATCTTTCAATTAATTACATGGTTTCTTACCAAATTTAAAGGTTGAACGTGAAAGGAAGAACGGAGTGAACGCCCCAAAAAGAACTTTTTTGTCACGAATTTATGGAGACGGATTTTTGATTAATTTTGACACCTTAAAAGAACTTTCGCCATTTTTAAATTTTTGTCGCCATAAATTTACTGAAAAACTCTTATTTTTTGAGTAATGTTAAAAAAAAATTACAAATCGCTTCATTCTTGAGGTTTTTAGGATGATAAATGGATGAAGACATTGCTGAATTTTATTTAAAAAATATTCTTCCCCGCCGATTCTCGAGCCCAAAAATTTGGACGTCCCCGATTCCCGACATGGCCACACCGACCCCCGACTCTCCCGCCCCGAGGGGTCGGGAAGCAAACATAAATTTGAGCCAAAATTGATTTTTGAAAAATTTGATCAATCCTGTAATCCTGTAGGATTAGCAGGATCCTGGATTTTACAGAATTAATCCTGAGGATCCGGCCGTGTAATATTTTGAATTCCAATCCTGTTACAGGATCTGGAAAATTGATTTTGCCGCACTCTCGGTATTACCGCGGTAATTTTCGGTATTACCGCAGTAATTTTTTTGGTATTACCGTTTCGGTAACCCGACCAATAAAAATGTTAAAATTGATTACGGTTGAAGGCGGTTTTAAACCGGGGGTTTCGGTTTTAATCAAATATCATTAAAATCTTTTCCCTTTGGGGACCCCTCCCATTTTGATACCCCCAAGGCAAACCCCCTAAACACGTGCCGGCCCACCGTCTTAAAAATTTGTTTTTAGAACCGCGCGCAAAAAAGTTTAGCATTTTTTTAAAAGTTCATAACAAAAAAGGGTTCTAGTCCGGTTTATGCGTCCCATGAACTTTTATGCGTCCCATAAAACTTTTATGCGTCCCATGAACTTTTACGCGTCCATAATGCCGTGTAAATGTTTTACTTTCAATTTTTTAATCAAAAAATAAAAACTTTTTATAAGTCGTTAGAAAATAGTTTCTAAGGCTTTTCTGGGACTTAGAATCCGAATCTGACCTCCATTTCCACCGATTTCGAACCCCGGAGGGGAACAAAAGTATTACCATTTTTTTAAATGGGGGGTACCAGCTTTACTATTACCAAAAATCAAGTACTTGATGAAAAAATCTTATACATGACAAAACTTGATGTAGAACTCCATGGGACGCATAAAAGTTTTATGGGACGCATAAAAGTTCATGGGACGCATAAAAGTTTATGTATCGCATAAAAGTTCATGGGACGTATAAACCGGACTAGAACCCAAAAAAGTAATAAAAAGGGATATAATAGGTTTTTAGAGGCCAACAACTTTACGGAAGAAAAGTTGATTTTTATAGAAAAGATGCTTGGTTATACAACAATTCAGGCCCTTTTGTATCCTTATTTTTTAAATTTTTTTTGATTTCAAATCCCTTAACAAAATTCATTAAAATTCCCTATCGGCACCGCCGAAATGCACTCATTACAAACATTGAAAACACAACCACACAATGATGGAATCAGAAAAGTATAAATTAAAAACACAAACACAATATGATGGAACCAGAAATGCACAAATTAAAACACAATATGATGGAACCAGAAATGAAATCAATATTAAAAAAAACACAAAGGGTGCGGTGGACAAAATTCGTTTGACTGTTTTTGGGATTCGCTTTTGTGTTTTCGTCCTAAAAATTTTTTTCGCTTCGTTTCGTTGGAATCAAAAAAATTTTTGTAATGAGTGCATATCTGATTCCATCATTGTGTGGTTGTGTTTTCAATGTTGGTATGTTTTTTTGTAATGAGTGCGTGATTGATTCTATCATTCTGTTTTTTTAATTTATGCTTTTCTGATTTACATCAAAAGCGTTTTGGGTTTTCGCGTGACTTCAGATTCCACTCCTTGACAAAAATATAAAAGAAATCACCCAAAGAAATGCCAATCAAATTGAACTTGTCTTATCAAAATAGAGTCCAATGATATATCAGTGAAATAGCGCGATTCATTTTGATATTTCTTCCGGTGAAACTTATGGCGTATCGCTTTGTTTGCCGTTTAATTGGAATTTCTTTCAGTGTTCGGAGCTTGTCCACTTTTAAAGCCCGTAAAGTTTCAGGAAACGATTTCGGAACTCTCTGAAATTAAAAAATATATTAAACCGCACAAACGTTAGGGGATGTAAACTTTGAATAGCTAAGAAAGTCAACGCGCTAAAAGCTAAGCGTAAGACTAAATATATTTTAAATATTTTCAATTAAACTAAATTATGTAGTAAATAATAAAGAAAAATAGGTAGTTTAATAGCGATAAAAACAATTTAAACAAATGTGCCCCACCTGTTCATTATCAAATAGAGGATAGGGTTAAGCCCGCAGTAAACCAGCGCGGGGCCCTGAACAGTGCAAATTTGCATTTTTAAGAATGAAAAAGATGCGACCTGAATTAAATAGACGTGATTTGTGCGAGTAAGCGAAATGGGAATCAGTTTCAACACTTTCCCGTAGCAAATTTCGCTGTCGCATGAACTGAAAGAATTCCACGCGATGCTCAGAAGGACCATGCCCACGTAAAGAATGATAGCCTGAGGGGGCATTGATCAATGATCACTCTGTACGCGTTTAACTCGTCGTTGGTTATTGTGACAACCTGCACAAGCAGTCGCCGTTCGTAAACGTTCATGAGAGACGGTCGTTTCCCATTTGTGGCTATAACATCAAGACGCGTGCTGATTCGGGTCTGAAATCAAATTTAGTAAATTCAAAATATTTTTCAGATCACCCCACTGACCATTTTGGCCATCGCAAGTATAACAGTGTAAATGATCAGGCAGATGATCGGCATCACAACGGTAGCATACCATAGCACTTCACGGACTGCCTGCGTGTAGGGCTTGGAATTGTCGAAGACGAACTGACTGGTGCCCGGAAAGAACAGGGCGCCCATGTAACTCGTCTGATGGAGCGCAATGATCACGGCAAACAGCGTCCAGCAAAACGCATGAGCAATCTGATCAGAGCATATTCAACAAATCAAGGAATATGTGCCGCTTTTGGAATAGACAAATGTTTTATGAAATTTGAAGGCTTTTGCTCAACTATCCGATGATTAGTTTTATATATTTTGAACATTGAATAGTTTCGCCTCAGTCTCCACGTCAAGTATGAAGGGGGAGCCGAGAAAACGTGCTCGGAGGATTACAATGAGACGGTTAATAGCAAGCAACAAATGCTGCACAACGAGAAGGTTCCAAGCATTGATCACAATGCTACCGCAAATCTGTGACAAATGTTTAAGGTATGATTAACGCGTGCTTAAAAAGAAAATAACAACCATTTGCATCCAAATCGGAATCTGATCAGTGATCAGATTTAGTACGGCAAACATTAGCATTGGGGCCAACTGGAGACAGTCGGTGACGCCATTTGTGAACAAAATTCGGAAGCAAACGTTGTTCCGATAGTTGGGGTAGATCAAGAATATCTGCAAGGAATTGATTTGAATAATCACCCAACTCTGGGGCGAGTGTGAGCCGGATCAATCTAATTTTCAAATCGCGAATTGACCTTACTATTAGTGAAAAATAGGGGCTGAAATTCAATTTTATTGGTTAATTTCACTGAGAATGCCAACCACTCAAGCCCCACAATCGATGTTTGTGTTACTGGGAGTGTCATCAGTTGGAGCACCAGTAATGGAGTGCTAATCAATATGTTCATCAACGAGAATGGGTTCAGGTTCAGCTTCAGAAAATGATGGCTTTCATTTGGAGTTGGCAATGCGCTTGATGAATTGGAAATGTTATTGATCAAATATTCAATGGATATNTTCAGGTTCAGCTTCAGAAAATGATGGCTTTCATTTGGAGTTGGCAATGCGCTTGATGAATTGGAAATGTTATTGATCAAATATTCAATGGATATGTTGCTGCTGATGTTTTTGTTGTTGTCCGTTAGCATAATAGCGTTGATCAGTTGGGAGGATTCTTTAAAATGATCAATGATCGCGGTAGAAAACAATTATTTGAATAACTATATGTGTATCAATTACCCGGCTAATGAAAAATTTCAATAAAAATGCCACTATTTTGCCACCTTTTTATTTTTTAGGGGGAAAATGAGAATTTGCCGAAAAGAGTGCTCCTTGATCGGTAATTTGAAGTTAAAATCTTCAAAATTTGTTTATATTAGAAATTCCTTAAGAAAAATTGCCATAAAAATGCCACTATTTTGGAGCCGGTTGCCATATTTATCGAGGGTCATCTGAGATCCCTGGGTGATTAATAAATGAAAGCGTCCAACGAAAGGGCTGACGAAATTTGTTTCCTAAAGCAAAATTCAGCGAACTTTCGATACATTATTTAGGCCGAATTGATTTGCGCATGGAATTTATATTTTAAACGGGAAAGGCGACGGCGAACATTTTGAAAAAAAAAGAATGAAAGAGAGGGGGTGGGGCGCGTTCAAAAGTCAAAAATCATTTGAAAGCTTCGAAACTGGTTGGGCTCGAGGTGTTTACTAATTTAAGTAAAATAATACTATTTCTGAATTTGGTTCCTAAAGCTAAATTCAGCGAAATTTTCGATACATTTATTAAACGGGAAAGGCGACGGCGAACATTTTGAAAAAAAAAGAATGAGAGAGAGGGTTGGGCTCGAGAACTTACTAATTTAAGTAAATAATACAATTTTAAATGGGTGTTATTGTGAAATTAAAGCAAAATTTGCTTTATATAAGTATTTATTTCATTAACTTTTGCACTCATTTCGGCCACTTTTAAGAAAAATGATACTGTTTCAGGAGACCGTGCCCGCATTAATTTTTTTTTAAAGTTGATTTTCTATTTGCGAATTCGTATTCACCCGTTAAAAACACACTATGATGGAAATCAGAAAAGCACAAACTAAAACACACAATGATGGAAACCAGAAATGCAATTCAATATTAAAAATGGAATCAGAATCGCGTGTAAATTTTTTTGATTCCAACGAAACGAAGCGAAAAAAATTTTTAGGACGAAAACACAAAAGCGAATCCCAAAAACAGACAAACGAATTTTGTCCACAGCACTCTTTGTGTTTTTTTTATATTGATTTGTGGTTTTATAACGAGTGCATTTCTGATTCCATCATATTGTGTTTTAATTTGTGCTTTTCTGCTTTGCATCACTGTGTGTTTGTGTTTTTCAATATTGGTTTGTGTTTTTAATTTATACTTTTCTGATTTCCATTATTGTGTTTTTTAATGTAATTTTGGTTAAGGGATTTGCAATCAAAATTTAAAAATAAGGATACTAAAGGGCATGAATTGTTGTATAACCAAGCATCTTTTCTATAAAAATCAACTTTTCTTCCGTAAAAGTCGTTGCGTTGGCCTCTAAATCAAAACCTATTATATCCATGGACATCCCTGGTCGGGGCACGAATGATCCAAAATTTTCCCTTTTTATTACTTTTTTGTTAAGAACTTTTCAAATGCTTAATTTTTTGCGCGCGTTTTTAAAAACAAATTTTAAGACGGTGGGCCGGCACGTGTTTAGGGTTTTGCCTTGGGGGTATCAAAAAAATTAGGGGGTGCATTTCCCTTTATTTGTTCCAAAATTTTAAAATACGGTAATTTTTTCAAGTTTTAGATGGGAGGGGTCCCTAAAGGGAAATTTTTTAAATTAACGATATTTTGATCAAAACCAAAACTCCCGGTTTAAACCGCGTTTGCTCAATCGTAATCAATTTTCCGGATCCTGTAACAGGATTGGAACCCAAAATAATTTACAGGACCGGACCATAAAAGCGTTTTGGGTTTTCGCGTGACTTCAGATTCCACTCCTTGACAAAAATATAAAATGAAATCACCCAAAGAAATGCCAATCAAATTGAACTTGTCTTATTAGAGTCCAATAATATATAAGTGAAATAGCGCGATTCATTTTTATATTTCTTCTGGTGAAACTTGTGGCGTATCGCTTTGTTTGCCGTTTAATTGGAATTTCTTTCAGTGTTCGGAGCTTGTCCACTTTTAAAGCCCGTAAAGTTTCAGGAAACGATTTCCCCATTCTCGTTGTGAACATATTGATTAGCACTCCATTACTGTGCTCCAACTGATGACACTCCCAGTAACACAAACATCAATTGTGGGGGCTTGAGTGGTTGGCATTCTCAGTGATACCAATAAAATTGAATTTCAGCCCCTATTTTTCACTAATAGTAAGGTCAATTCGCGATTTGAAAATTAGATTGATCCGGCTCACACTCGCCCCAGAGTTGGGTGATTATTCAAATCAATTCCTTGCAGATATTCTTGATCTACCCCAACTATCGGAACAACGTTTGCTTCCGAATTTTGTTCACAAATGGCGTCACCGACTGTCTCCAGTTGGCCGCCAATGCTAATGTTTGCCGTACTAAATCTGATCACTGATCAGATTCCGATTTGGATGCAAATGGTTGT
>MEIZ01000353.1:22411-35260 GCA_001723225.1 Globodera ellingtonae | reverse complement strand
CCAAAATTATGGCATTTGCCATCAAAAGAGGGCATTTTGACACCCCTGGGCGCGATTCAAAAAGTCGATTCTTAGGGGGTGTATTTTTCCCTTTTTATTGCATTTTTGTTAAGCAATTTTTCCAAAAAATGTTCGATTTTTAAGGGTGGATTGTCGAGTGTTTTTAAATCGATTTTTAATGACTATTTTGGGCTTTTTCGGAAAATTCCTTATAAAAAATGCCCTTTTAAGGAATTCAAAATTATAAAAAACGGTAATTTTGGAACCTTTTTCGGAATGGGAGGGGCCCGGCGGTGCCGATAGGCCGGGGAAATTTTTTTTTGTTTGAGAGGTCGTTTTGAGAAATGGCCTTTTTCTATTAAAATACGAATCCGAGATTGGAATTTGCGAATTTCGAACCCGAATTCGAACATTTTTTGAAATTAGTACGGTTCAGCCCCTTACCCCGACTTTTTTTAGTCGGGGTTTTCGTCCCCGACCCTGACTTTTTTTTGAATTTGTTGTGCTTTTTGCTGGGAAAACCCCGAACCCCGAAGTCGGGGTTTTTGTCCCCGACCCCTGACTTTCCCGCCCCGAGGGGTCGAGGCTGAACCCACCCTAATTTAAAGTTCAATGAACGTTCTGCTGATCGCTTTCGTCGTTATTATGCATTTCTGTGCACTGGCAGCCGGATATTGCATTCGAGGCCCTGGAAGTAAGAATCCTGATTTTTGGGAGTTTTTTTGATTTTCAAAAATTTGGAAATTTTCACAAAACTTCCAAAAAGGAAATATTTATCGTATTTTTGAAATTTTGGTTGGATCTCTTAAAAAGTGAGTCAAAAATTCCAAATTTTCTCGGCGGCGCCTATCGGGACCAGGGTTGCAACGGATCATCCGAATCGTTATCCGTTATCCGAAATCCGGTGTTTTTCTCAATCCGATATCCGAAATCCGATCCGACAAATTTTGGGCACCAATCCGATATCCGAAATCCGATCCGACAAATTTTGGCAAATCCGATCCGAAATCCGGATAATTGTCTGATATGTTTGAACAATTTTAACAAAAAAAAATTGAACCAAAATGTAAAATATAATTGCATACCAAAGGAATTTCAATCTTTTTTACATTCGTTCCCCATTTAAATTGATAGCTCAGTGGTTTGCCTTTTCTACCTTGTGTTTGGGGTTCGAACCCGCTTCAGTGTGCTCGTTTTTTAACCTTTCTTTGGACTTCACATTCTATCCCCCATTAACGGGAACATTTTTAATGATTTTCAATTATTTTTAAATTAAAAATGCGCACAAAAAAAGAATTTTTGAAATAAATTCATCACATCTTCTTGAATTTCTGCTTTCATTTTCTTAACAAAATTGAGTAAAATTACAAAAATTTTTCTCGGCGACGCCTATCGGCACCGCCGACCCCCCCCCCCCAAAAAAGCTTTAAGCATAGAAGAGCCACTGAAAAAAAAATGACGATTTATCAAACAATATTTATTAAAATAAATTATTTTAAAATGATTTTTTAGTCAGATAAAAAAATTTCGATTTACTTTCGATTTCGACTTTCGATTTTTGACGTTTTTTTTACTTTCGACACAGCCCTGCCTTGGATGGGAAGTTAAACTTTTTCTTCATCATAATTTGCCYATTTGCGATTTTTCTTATTGAACTTGAGGGTTACATTGAATAAATTATCATTTCCCGAAAATCTTCTAACAACAAAATTTCAGTTTTTTCCACTAAAAAATTTTTTCATCCGAAATCCGTTATCCGAAATCCGGTGTTTTTTCAAATCCGATATCTGAAATCCGATCCGACAAATTTCGGGTTATCCGATCCGAAATCCGTATCCGATTTTTTTCTCAAGGACAATCCGATCCGAAATCCGTATCCGACTTTTTTCCCAATCCGTTGCAACCCTGATCGGGACCGACGACCTTCCCCTTCAAAAGTGAAGCAGAATTCTCAAAAAATTGCTTTTTTGACCAATTTTCTTATGTCGAGAATATACGATTAATAAAGTTTTGGCATTACGCCCAAAAATATTATGCCCGATTTTGCTAGGCTTAAAAACTTAACAATTAAAATTGTTTGTTTAAGTATTCGTTGAATCGGGAAGTGGATGTCCTAAGACTCAGACTCAGACTATGAAGTGCATCAGTAGAATCGTTACCGTGGCATGCTACCAGCAGGCCTTTGGCAAGACGTTCAAGCGTTATGGGCACGAGTTTCTAGCCCCGAAGGGTCGGATACGGAGAAACGTTCGTGTAACAACGCGTACTGTACCACACACCGCTGCACGGATGGTGAGACAAATTTGTTCCAATATTTTAAATTAAATTACAATAGTCAGAAAATACCGCGGCCCCCTTGGAGAACGACAAAAGGTCCCCCGGACAAACGATCCCCTAGGCGAACGACAAAAGGTCCCCCGGACAAATGGTCCCCTAGGATAAGGACAAAAGGTCCCCCGGGCAAACAGTCCCCTAGAAGAGGACAAAAGGTCCCCCGGACAAAAGGTCCAAACTCTCAAGATAACCGGTTACCAGTGTATTCCCGGTTCCGGTTCCAACGGTTCCGGGAACCGGTTCCGCAACCGGAACTGCGAAAAATTCGGAACCGATTTTGGAACCGGTTCCCGGATTCGCCAAAATCCGGAACCACTTCGGAACCGGAACCGCGGAACCGCCAAAATCTGGGAACCGCTTCGGAACTGGAACCGCGGAACCGTCAGAAAAAAATGGAACCGGGAAAACACTGCCGGTTATTCATGTTTTCTAATTGCAAAAAGTCATTTGTCGGAGAGAGGGGACCTTTGGGTAAATATGGATCTGAGGGCCCAGACTCAAAATCGAACGAAATATATATCAATCGACTCCTCTCGGTCTGCAATGTATTTTGCGGCAACTATTCCCTGAAGAGTTACAGACCCGGGACTGAAGTGTCTTTTGACTGGGGACTCAGTTGTCCACTGAGTAAAAAATGGGGAAAAGCACTCATATTGGCTTTCAAAATTAGGAATTAATTGATAGAAAATCAAAATTGAGAATTTAAAGCGGTTTTTGAACCGGTAAAAACTTGAAAATTAAGGAAAAGCGACTTTTAAGTAACAAAAGCCGGATATACCGTATATGCTCTTGTAATTCCACATGTGGAATTATTTTTCAACCTCCTCAGAAAGGGCGGAATTATTAGAGAGTGTGGAATTATCAGAGAGTGTGGAATTATTTTTCAACTGTTTGGTGATAGGTATGTTCTTTCTATCACGAAAATTCTTCTTCATTTCACCCAATTTCTTTCCAAATCCAGAAGTCGTATCTGTCCTTATTTTTGAAAATTTTCGATACGACCCCTAGGTAAAACACTAAAATTTGACCCCTAAATTGATTTTGGAGAAAAATTTTCTTCTGGAAAAATTCTTTAAGAAAAATGTAATAAAACCCAAAAATGCACCCCTAAAATCCAACTTTTTTCAAAAAAATTCCTTAAGAAAAATGCAAAAAACTCCAAAAATGCACCCCTAAAGATTGACTTTTCAAATTTTTAAAAAATGCACCCCTAAAATCCAACTTTTTTCAAAAAAATTCCTTAAGAAAAATGCAATAAACTCCAAAAATGCACCCCTAAAGATTGACTTTTTTAAATTAGCCGTTAAATGAGGTGGGGAATTATTAGAGAGGCAGGAAGTGCGGAATTATTAGAGAGTGTGGAATTATTTTTCAACCTCCTCAGAAAGTGCGGAATTATTAGAGAGTGTGGAATTATCAGAGAGTGTGGAATTACAAGAGCATATACGGTAATAATGAAAGGCCGTGTAACGGCCCGCCAACAGCGAGCATGCGATGACGGAGCAAGTAGTGGGGCGAGACGAAGGGCGGAGGAAAGTCTGACGAGCGCCACTGGGGGGCGAGCGCGTGGGGACCCGCGGAGCGGGCGCGCGCGTGCGAGGCCACCTGCCGGGTCACGCGCGGACTTCTTCCGGAGCCCGGAGTCTCGCCCCACCTACTGGCCGCCGTAGTCGAGTGTGCGGTACTTTGGCTGCTATTTTCCAACTTGCTGTCTAACTTTTCCCATATCGGGCTTTGGTTTACTTATAAGTTGGTTTTTCCTTAATTTTCAATATTTTAAATCGGTTCAAAAACCGTTTTAAATTCTCTATTTTTATTTTCTATTGACGAATTCGTAATCAGCGCATCAAATAACATATTTTCAGACAATTTTTAGAATAAAAATATTTTCTAAAAATATTGACTAAAAGGGTCCCCCCCTATGGTTTTTGGCCAACTTTGAGGGGCCATAACTTTCTTCATAGTTGTTTCCGCGCAAAAATTTTTGCAGATTCGTGCTCTGCTCGACGAGAGGAGTCGATTGGTATATATTTTAAGTTTTTGAATTATCACCCTATAAAGTAGCAAATTCCAAAACTGTTTTAAACAAGCCCAAAGGCTTTGTTTTGTTTGTTACATCCAAAAACTGCCAATTTTCTGCGTTTATTAATTTTGTTTTTGTTCTTTGGTTGACCCCCGCCCCCCCCGGCGTTAGCATTTGTGCCCTCTCGCCATCAAAAATGTCCCGGCTTATCCCCCCTTTTGCTTTTTGAATAAAAAACTCACATTTCTTTCAGCCGTTTCTCCACTTTGTTCGGATTGTCCGACATTTGTTTTTGTTGCCAAATTATTTGATTTGTATGATTTCAATGAACTAAAAACTGAAAAAAGAAATAATAATTTAAAGTTTATTCGAATGATTGAAACAAATCATTAAATAATGTAAATATAAAGGCGGTCGGGGTCTAAAGATCGTAGGCAAAACGCTGACCCAGAAAAATGGCAATTGGTCAATTGGTGTTGGAGGATGTGTGGGGGGGGGTGGACTTGGTGATGTTCATCTTCATCTTCTTTGCCCCCACACTGGCTTAATCAAAGAGAGTCCAAAGACCAACAACAAAAACTGACCTTTTCAATATAATTCAATAAATTTATGATGAAAGAGATGTTCTTAGTTAGTTACAAAATGGGATTTTTGTGGTTGAGCTTATTTGAACAAGCTAAATTTGCATATTTTGGCATTTTTTTGCATAAATTTATTTCACGCTTCAAACCCAGACCGGCATGCTTCCCGACACCAATGCTTTGGGGATTAGAACGAAAAGCGGCTTAAACGGCTCTGAAGCATTGAATTGCACAAATTTTACCTAAAGATCTCGCCAGTCACTTTTTTGCTTAAATTTTCTCGAGAATTTGCGAAAACAGTTCATCCAAACCATTGAATGAGGAAAAAACAGATTTGTTACTTGGGGAAGACTTTTTTTTGGGGCGTGTACTATGTATGTATTTTAATTTTATTAAAATTTAAAAAAAATAAAACACATTTCATTTTCGTGCATTTTAAAGCAGGGGGCGTTCAGAAAAAAAATCCACTAAAATTTGCAGTCTTTTTGAAAAAATTCCGCGCTTCGCTCTAATTGCCTCTTTTATTTATTGATTGCACAAATGTGCCAAAAAGTTTTCTCTTCTTTGTCTCATCAGGCGAGCGATTAACTGTTATCGATTTTTGTGTCTACCCCTCACCGATGAAGCTAGGACAATCCGTCAGAGGACAATCCGTCAGTGCCCAATCCGTCAGAGGACAATCCGTCAGTGAAGGACAATCCGTCAGTGGACAATCCGTCAGAGGACAATCCGTCAGAAAATGTTTCTTTTTAAACCACGATTTAAACCATTTATTTCGAGGAAAATCGTGCCTACATGTTGTCGCGGGTTAAAAAACATCTTATATAAGCTTTCTCCTGTTATTCTATCCGGCTTTGGTGTTACTTAAAGTTTTTTTTCTTTAATTTTCAAAAATTCAACCGTGTCAAAAACTGGTTAAAATTATCTATTTTCATTTTCTGTTGACTAATTCGTAATCAGTGCATCAAATACCATATTTTCAGACAATTTTTAGAATAAAAAATATTTCCCACAAATTTAACCAAAAGGGTCCCCCCTGCAGTTTTGGCCAACTTAATTTGCTAGCAACTTTATTCACTTTGGGTTCCGGCGCAAAATTTTAGCGGATTCGTGATCAGCTCGACGAGAGAAATTGTTTGGTAGTATGTTCATTCGGACTTGATCACTCCCATTAAAGTAGTTATTTCAAAATTTCAGTGCCAACTTTCCAAGGAATTTTTAGCCCGATATTTAATATTAATGTTATTATCTTATTATATAAGATGTTTTTTAACCCTCGCCAACATGTAGGCACGATTTTCCTCCAAATAAATGGTTTAAATCGTGGTTTAAAAAGAAACATTTTCTGACGGATTGTCCTCTGACGGATTGTCCACTGACGGATTGTCCTCTGACGGATTGGGCACTGACGGATTGTCCTCTGACGGATTGTCCGGAGGCCTCACCGATATGAAACATTATGAAAATTAATATTTTAAGTCAATATTTCGCCTTTTTTAATTCATATATAAAATATTGGTCTCTATTTTACAATCCTTTCCCAAATTCTCTGGGTCAACATTTTGCTGGGAGCGAATAAAACATTCAAATATATAATATAAATGAGAGATTATTCCCAACAACGAATGAATGAATGAATGCCCATCCCCCGTTTTTGGGTCAACATTTGCCCAAAATGTAACGTCCATTCAAATAAATATTTAAAAGAATATCCCAATAAGTTCATTCATAACTAGAGAACGGATTTTTAGGGATTTACCTATTTTTCCTGAATGCCCCTTGCTCTGAAAAACACGAAAATTATGTTTTATTGTTAGCTCTTTTGACTGAATTGCGCTTTTTATTTGAAATGTTATCACAAAAATGAATTTTGATTAATAATATTCGAGAAAAAAAATTTTTTGGCGAACTTACACCCCTAATTTTGGCACTTTTTAGTAAATATTTTGCAATTTTTGGCACCTATTTTGGACTTTTTAAGCCTAAAAATCCTATCCCTGTTCATAAACCGGGCAGAAATACTTTTAGGTTTTGAATTTCGACTGATTTCATTTTGTTATTTTTATTTAACACATTTTTTCAAATTTTAAGCCAAAAATTCTTTGTTTTGTATTTGGCTTTAGGTGTTCCATTAAATAATTTAAATCAAATAAACATGTCAATTTCTATCGAATCAACCAATGAAGGGGACATAACCGCTGATCAGGGTAAGAAAATCGATTATTAATATTTATTAAAATCATTTTTGCCAATGTTTCAGAACATTTATGCCCAACTTTCGCCAATTTGGGCCCATCCGAAGAATTGCGTCTTTTACGGGACAGAATTGCCCAATTGGAACTCCAACAAACGATCAATTCGACAACTTCAAGTGATGGCTTCGATTTAGTGTCACAAAATGAAAATGGTAAAATAAAGCAAATAATTATATTTTGAAAAAAAACAATTTAGAATCATTTATCTCTTCTAGAATCATTTATCTCGTCTTTTTCAGAATTTGTGGATGATACTTTGGGGGACCAAAACATAATTGTAGAAGAGTTGAAAATGGAACTGGAATTGAAGGAGGTCAAGGAGGAGTTGGAGTACATGAAAAAGGAATTGAGCGACATGAAGCTGTACAAAGAGGAGTTGAAGGACATCAAGCAGTACAAAGTGGAGTTTAAGTACATCAAGCAGTACAAGGACGAAATGAAGACGACGAACGAATTTGTCAGCAAACAGCTTGAACAGATGGAGGCATGGAAAAGAGTTGCAATACTGGAGCTTGAAAATGTGTGAATAAAATATTCTAACAAAAACAATGCTTTTCCCTTTCCATTTGTTCACAGAAGGCACTTCACGCCGAATTGGAACATCAAAAACTGTTAAATGCGCACAATGTCATAACAACAACAACAGCAGAGATCAAACTGAACGTGGACATTTTGAAGCAGCAACAGAACCAAACGGACAAAATTGGCAAGTTTTTTATACCACCACGGAAACGAACAATGGTTGAAAGTTGGTGTGTAAAATTGTGAACATTCACCATCAGCCGCAGCAGCAGCTGATCGATCACTTTGAAGCCAAATTTTTAAAATATTCGGCATATTTTATTAGTTAATCTTTTTTTGTTGACAAAGCTTTTCTTCTCGACTATTTTTAACCCTTACAGTTTCCATGCTAGTGGCGAATGCTGAACAACAAAAAGCTGATCAAAAAGCATTGTGCGCAACAATGATTGATCAAGTGGGTTTAAAGAGGGCATCGGCCTGAACTCAAATGCTTGTGTTCAAGAAGCTTATACATACAGGGCAAATCATTTTAGAATTATTTTAAGATGAGTTGGATGGGTCCCGGAATTTTTGGAAAAACAGGGACTTGGTCTCCTACTTATTTCAGTACCAAATGGAAAAATAGTCATTTCAGTACCGGTTGGGTTCCGATCCCGTGCTACCCGTGTTTAAACTTTAAAGGAATTGTGTTACAACTTTTTAGAAATGCAAAGAACGTGACGAGAAAATGAACGAATTTTTGGTTTGTGTTAAGAAGCAAATGGATGAATTAGAAATCAGTTGGAAGAAACAGCTCGAAGAGGTGGGAAATATGAACAAATAATTTAAAAAGTTACTTTTAATCAAAGAAGTTGGACGGGACTGGGAGTTTTGGAAAAACCGGGACCTGGTCTCCTATTTAAATTCAAACTAAATTTTTTTGCCAAAAAGTCCGGAATCCAGAATTCCTGACCCAAAAATTTCCGAATCCGGTTACATCCCTGATAGGCACCGCTAACCTTTGAAATCTTCACAAATATGATAATTGTTATTTGATTTATTAGTCCATTAGCACCAAAAACGCAATATTCGTTGTTAGTTATGGTAAGAGGAAGGGGGGATAAACCGGTGTCCAACTCCATTCTTAAGCATTATCCTTACATTTATTGTGTTATGGTTATTTAAATTTTAAATTAAATAATTAAAGGGAATGAATCGGTTGAAGGGCGAACTCAGTGCAAAGATGGAGCAGTATCAGAAACAACTGCAACAGAAGAACATCGACGCGTTGACTGATGACGTACAACAGGGAATTGGTAGGGTTTCAATTAGGGTAGGTCCCGGGGGGGGACGGGGAAAACCGGGGATCCCCGGCAATTCTCATCCCCGTCCCCGTCCCCGTTCCCCGGTTTGTCCATCCCCGAAAACGGGGATCCCCGGTCCTCATCCCCGGGGGGGGGGCGGGGATGAAAATGCACCCCTAAAGATGGCCTCAGATCAGAAATTTAAATGAATATTCATTTACTGTTTGAAATTTGGCTGAGATGTGCTTTTTGACAAAAGATTTCAATCCTTTTAGGTGAGTCCCCTCAAGTGAATTGATGGCCTATTGGTTTGCTTTCCCGCAAGTCTTATGTTGCGGGCTTGGTTCGGACCCGCTTGATTGCCAGTACTTTTTTATTTTTTGGGGTTTTTTGTACAAAAAAAAACGAAAAATTTGCTTTTGGTTTTGGTCAAATTGGGCAAAACCCAAAAGAAACCCAAAAAATTTTGTACAAAATTTTGTTTGGGTTGAGTTGCCGGTCTCTACTAAAAAGCATCATAAATTACCGACTTTGAGTTGCAAATCTCCTAACAAATTGAGTCAAAAATTCAAAATTTTTCTCGGCGGCGCCTATCGGCACCGCCGGACATCCTCCACTCTTACCTAAAGAATTTTTTTGAAAAAATTTCCGAAATTCCAAAGCAAAATGTTTGGTAAATTTCTTAACCAAAATCCAAAAATTTTTTCCGACGGCGCCTGTCGGCACCGTCGGGCTCTCCTCCCCAAAAAATTAAATCTTTATGGTGCATATTTGCCATAATAAAAGCCTTTTCTTAGGGGTTCACTTTAATTTAAAAAATTTCGATTTTTTAAAAAAAGTCCCACAAAAAATTGCATTTTTCAAAAATGCACCCCTAAAAATGGATTTTGTCCATCCCCGTACGGGGATCCCCGTTCCCCGGTTTGCTCATCCCCGAAAACGGGGATCCCCGGTTTGTCCGTCCCCGGTATCCCCGTCCCCGGTTTGACCGGGGATCCCCCCCCCCCGGGAACTACCCTAGTTTCAATAGAACCTCTTTTTGGAGGGAGGGGTTGAAAAATATAACCCCCCGGGGTTCTATTTGATACGGTATGTACCAGGGATGGGCGGAATTCCGAGTTCCGACATTTTGAGCAAAAGGTCGGAAATTTTCGAAAAAAATCGATAATTTTCGGACCAATTTTCTTAACAGATCTCTTTAAAATTGCGGGTACAGAATTTAGAAATATTACCCGTCTTTTAGTGTCACAGTTTTTTGAGCTTTAACTTATGAAAAAATAAAAATTTATTCCATTTCATTTTCTTAGAACTAATGCCACAACAAAACCGTTGGGATGCCGCTGCATGCCATGACAAACTCACGCTCATTGAGCCCGACCGATTGATTGTCGAAATTACTGAAAAGGATAAGTGGGGTAAATTAACATTTATTTTCTGTTAAGCATTTGATTACCTAGGGCTGTGATGTTGGGCTTAAAATATTGACCAAAAAACTCCAAAAGTGCCAAAATATTGATTCAAAATGTGCTTAAACTGACCAAATTTCGTCAATTTATGCGTGAAAACCTTCCAAAATCTTCAACCGTTTCAGTTTCCTTCTCACAATTTTTTAAATGTTATATTTTTCTCAATTTGGAAAATTTTATAAAAATCAAAATGAAATATTTTATCGATTTTTTTGTTGTTGAATCGGCTTAATTTAGCGTGGCGCTCTGTGCGCGCGGAACGGCCAATTCCAAATGGGAATTCGGGCTTTTTCTACTACGAAGTGAAAATATTGGTGCAAAAAGAGTTAAGTCAATTTAAAAAAATTGTTTGAGAGCTTCGTCGAATGCTTAATATTCTATTTAGCGTCGGTATTCACATTGGACTTACGGGCAAACAAATGCCATTGGACAAATGGGTTGGATGCAGCAATGGCACTTATGCATACGAAGACGATGGCACTTTTTGGGGTCACGCAGCGGTCGACGACTGTGCCTACCTCGATGGACGTCCTTACATTGACGCAGGGATTCCCGAGTTTGGCATCGGTGACGTCATCGGATGCGGCGTGGATTTGGCGTCTCGCCAAATCATTTACACAAAGAATGGACGGCGTTTGGGTGAGAAAGAATTTATAAAAAGAGCAATTTAAGGGAAATTTGATTTTAAGTAGGCACGTTACAAGAAAATTTCGGCGGGGGGGGGGGCCAGTTGGGGGAAAAATAGGGGTGCATTTACGTTCATATTCCATTTTTGCGAATGTCCAAAGCTTTATAACCTTCTTCAATCTGAACCAATTTGGTCGAACATTACATCAAATGAAAGCTCGCGATAAGTCGATGTTATCCTAAGCTAACGTTTTGCTATTTTGACAATGTTTAAAAAAGTTGTGGTGGCCAAAAAAGTAAAAAACAAAAAAAAAAATGCCCGTTTTTGGAGGTTTTCTGACCATAACTTTTTTATTTTTTGTCCAATCTATTAGATTCTTTTGAGAGATCGATTTCTATTCATCAAGAGCTTTCATTAGGCATTATTTCGGCCTAATTAGTTGAGTCCAACAAAAGTTATAAAGCATTCGACATTCAAAACGCTGTCGACGTTCATGCACCGGCCGGATACACGCCCCTTATTTAAGCAATATGCTAAAAGGAAAAAAGAATATAGAAACTTTTTTTAAAAATAAAAAATACCTAAAAAAATATTTGCATTTATTGTTTTATTTTTGTTTGTTTTTGCAGAAACTGCCGGTTTATTTGTCGATTCTGCTGGCGTCGAATTGTTTGCGTGCATTTCGTTGTCAGACTCTGGTGACAAAATTGAAGCAAACTTTGGACCGAACTTTGAATACAAATTTTGATGTTTGTAGAAGTCCCCCGGACAGTAAACAAAGCTTAAATCATTTAATTTTCTTGTTTAACGAGATGATACATCGATGGATTGTTTTAGCATTTAAACCTAAAAATTTGTTGCTCCTCTTTTTTATCGATCAACAAAAGCAGCATTTTCTCAATTCCTTTTGTTTTCCATTTCATATTTCGATTAAAAAGAATCAATTTTTGTAGGAAAAGAAATAGGTAACCTTCTTGCAAATTTGTTGGGACAATTCTGTGGAATTTTCTTTGTTCAGGTTTATAAACTTTAACGTCTTTTGCCCTCACCCCCCCCCCCCTAAAGTAAGAAAGGACCACTAGAAATATGTCTGCAAAATTTGGTAACGAATTATTACCGTTAACCTGTGTTCCAAGGTTTTGTAAAGTGGGCATTGTCTGACCATATCTTGTCTGCCGGCGAGAAAATTGATAGAATTTTTTAACATTTTTGTTAAGAAATTGTTCAAAAACACAACTTTTTTTGTGTATTTTTATTCACTTTTGAGGTGAGAGAGGGTCGGCGGTGCCGATAGGCGTCGCCGAGAAAATTTTGAATTTTTGACTCAATTTGTTAAGAGATTTCCGGCCAAAATGGAGCATGCCAGGCGGTGCCGACAAGCACCGCAGATTTTTGGAGTTCGGTGTTATTGGGCAATTCAAATGCATTTGGCGAAGTGTTTAAAGCATTTTTTGGACTAAAGAGTTGAAAACCGGTCTGCCTTAATTGATGCCGCAGGGAGCATCCGTTTTCTTCTGCTAAAACTAAGACTCAAAAAAGGTGAACTGACAATCGAAAAATACACCCCTAAGGATCGACTTCTTAAAAATTTTCAAAAAATGCACCCCTAAAAATTGACGTTTTCACGACTAAAAATTCTGCCACCAACAAATGAAAATTTAAAATTCCATATTTAAAAAAAAAATTTCTGAAATGCCTTTAACCTTTGCGGACGGTCATTTGCGGACGGTCATTTGCGGACGGTCATTTGCGGACGG
>MEIZ01000353.1:0-17440 GCA_001723225.1 Globodera ellingtonae | reverse complement strand
GGGGAGGAGAGGGTGGGGTCACAGCATAGAAAATTAACGGAATTTGTGCAATAATGCACAAGATTTTGGAGTTTTCAAATAATTACAGAGAAGCCCAAAATAAGATGCGATAAAGGGATCGAGTTCAGCAGAACATTGACTGTGAAAAAATTGCCTGGTCATTTTTTTCAAAATCGTAATCTAATACTATTAATGTTTATTTATATCATCGATTCCTATTTCCTTACGCAAAAAGCTCACGCAATCATCGCATGTACGCAATTCTATTTTTTTATTATTTCCACACAGTACATGAGAAAGAACTGCGTAGAAGTGCCGCATTAGTCCAAGATGGTGCGATATCAATAGAGTCTTCTGATCTGATCAATCCAGCGCTGCTTCCAATACCTATTGGTATTGGAAGAAGCAGCGATGAATTGATTAAATAAAAAGTTGATCGACGTTAAGAATGCGAAAGCAAAATGGCGCATATTGTTATTTACCATTTATTCTGATTTTTTTGCACCTTTCTTGATTATGTCAATAGGGCCCAGCTGAACGACGGCGTAATGGTGTCATCCCAAGCCCGCAGTCGCTTTACGTTCATCACACCCACGTCGGAAATGCGCAAAGAAAAGCGTGACAATTTGGAAAAAGCAAAACATTTTAGTCCAAATTGCAAATTTCGTTTAGAAGTGAAGCAATCCAAAATTTTTTTTGAAAAATGTTTTTTCATAAATAGAAAAGCTGACTAGGGTGGATCGAAAAAAGTTTTTACTCTAAATTGTCTTCAAAATTTTTTTATTAGGGTTCGTGCGTATTGGCTTCGCCGAGCTCCTTTCTAAGGGAAAATTTTCTGGTATTGACTGCTTGAGCAAAGCGTTTTTTTTGAAGAAATCAAAGAAGACATACTTTTTTCTTTTTCTTAATGATGGTTTTTCGCAGTATTCCCGCACACATTCCCGGCATTCGCRCCCTTYAATCATGGGAAGCGAAGTCAGCAAGCACAAATTAAAAGCCTGTTTGCGTTTTGTCTCTTCATAACCTTGCGTTGCCTCGAATTGCTTGAGCTATTCAGGCCAATGCAAATTTTAATCTTTAAATATCACRCATTATTTCACTTTGTCTTAATCCAATATTAGAACCCACCGGCTCCCACGTGTCTTCTAAAATGTAAAATAATTCAAATTTCTTGGTCGGACCTTTCTCGTCGTCGTTTCATCCCTTCCACTTGATCAGACAAAAATCAGTCCCAATCACTCTCTGTTTAGCTTTGATTTGTTCCACCTCAAACACTTCATCCACTGCGAATTATTCTTTTCCAACCCCGCAATCGCCTTGTACGCACTGAAATTGCTACATGAGTGCCTTGTTTTGGTTCCGCCCGCTTTAAAAGCAGAAAATTGGCAACATTCTAACACCAACACCAAAAAAACGATGATGAATGAATCTTTGTTTTTTGCAAAAAAAATTCAAGCTCTCAGGGTTTTTCCCCAAATTTATCCCCGAACGGAAGTTCCGACATACTTTTTCTTTTTCTTAAAGATGGTTTTTTGCAGTAAAAAACGAGCGCACACTTTTTTGTCCGTCCATGCCGGTAATGTATGCGGGATAGTGCGAAAACCCATCTTTAAGAAAAGAAAAAAGTATGGCGTCTTTGATTTCTTCAAAGAAAAAGCCCAGAACTTCCGTTCGGGATAAATTTGGGGAAAAAAACTGAGAGCTTGAATTTTTTTTGCAAAAAACAGTTTTTTTGGTGTTGGTGTTAGAATGTTGCCAATTTTCTGCCTTTAAAGCGGACGGAACCAAAACAAGGCACTCATGTAGCAATTTCAGTGCTTCCGGGATAAGGCGGTTTCGGGGTTGGAAAAGAATAATTCGCGGTGGATGAAGTGTTTGAGGTGGAACAAATCAAAGCTAAACAGAGAGTGATTGGGACTGATTTTTGTCTGATCAAGTGGAAGGGATGAAACGACGACGAGAAAGGTCCGACCAAGAAATTTGAATTATTTTACATTTTAGAAGACACGTGGGAGCCGGTGGGTTCTAATATTGGATTAAGACAAAGTGAAATAATGYGTGATATTTAAAGATTAAAATTTGCATTGGCCTGAATAGCTCAAGCAATTCGAGGCAACGCAAGGTTATGAAGAGACAAAACGCAAACAGGCTTTTAATTTGTGCTTGCTGACTTCGCTTCCCATGATTRAAGGGYGCGAATGCCGGGAATGTGTGCGGGAATACTGCGAAAAACCATCATTAAGAAAAAGAAAAAAGTATGTCTTCTTTGATTTCTTCAAAAAAAACGCTYAGAACTTCCGTTCGGGGGTAAATTTGAGGAAGGGAATATTGCGAAAAAACCCATCTTTAAGGAAAAGTAAAAAGTGTGTCGTCTTTGAAGGAGTAAAAACAGGAAAAATGTTTTTGGGAAATTAGAAAGCCTAGAAATTTTTAGATTGAAAATTTGCATTGCCCAATTGCTCAAGCAGTCAATACCAGAAAATTTTCCCTTAGAATGATCAGATCAGAAGACTCTATTGATATCGCACCATCTTGGACTAATGCGGCACTTCTACGCAGTTCTCTCTTGCGGGTCGAACCCTTTCGATTTCAAGGTTTTCTTTCGTCTCGAAAATCAAAAGACGAATTCTGTGGAATTTTTGTTAAAAGACAAATTGTACCAAATGTTTGAGGTGTTTCAATTTTTTAACAAAGAACAATTGTTTCGCTTTTAAAAAAACTAAATTCAGCACCTTACGGCGCATGAAAAGCAATTAGCAACCCAAAGGCGGGGATGGCGCGCTTTCTCATGTACTGTATGTACTGTGTGGAAATAATAAAAAAATAGAATTGCGTACATGCGATGATTGCGTGAGCTTTTTGCGTAAGGAAATAGGAATCGATGGATATAAATAAACATTAATATTAGATTACGATTTTGAAAAAATGACCAGGCAATTTTTTCGCAGTCAATGTTAGATGAAAACGCTGTTGAAAAAATTTCCAATATTTTAAAATCTGAAAATTAAAAAAAACATTTAGTCCATCAAAGTCAATAGAAAGACTGGAAAAACTATTTACACAAACCCCAGGCAACCCAAATCGTTCACCATCACACCACTAAACATTCAATTCAAAAATAAAAACGAATTTCACTCGAGGGCTCGAACCTCTGACAACACAGGCTTACGCCACACATCTTAACCACTGAGCAAGGTGATGAGGAAGATAATTGAATAATAAACAAAATTTTTTTCACCCTTGCCCATTACAAAAAAAAATTCCGCCATTGTCAATCCCATGATCCCGGTTTTTGAAAAGTCAAAATTCCGATCCCGGCTTTCACGGTTCCGGAATTTCCCAAAACCCCGGTCCCGGCCCTAGTTACAAGTAGTTTCAGATAAATAAGAGCTTTCAAATGATACTAAAATTGAACAATTCGGTAAGGTATGAAAGGTGTTTTGATTTTTTTGAAAAAATCCTGCAATACCGCGCGGGATCCCGCAAATTAAAATGCGGGATTTTGCAGGATTTATCCCGCAAATCCGCTCCCGCACGACTTTTCGAAAAAAAACCCGCAGCGGGATCCCGCAAATGCGATTTTTCCGCGCTCTAGCTCGAACCTCAGACAACACAGACTTAGGCAAGTCGTCAGAGCTCCTAAACCACAAAAAGATGCTAAGGCACCAGATATCAAAGCCCTGCTTTATTCGCACCTTATTTCAGACTCCTCTGGAATTATTAGAAAACTCTCAAGCCTTGCGCATTGTTGGGCACAAATTCCGGTAATCTCCCGCTCTATGAACCCTCCCCCAATTAGGATAATTGTGATAGAGAACAACAAAAACAATTTGTCCAAATGCGTCACGTCAATTGCCATAAAAAACTCTTTGGGTGACATGCCAAACAAGGCAAAGAAGTTCACCCACAATTTTGCAATCTTTTGCACTGTCTCGAAGCTTATCGAAGCGCCAAACGATGCCAACTCATTCTTTGTTGAACCTCCGTCTCAACAGTGATGTAGTAATGCTGAAATTGTGAGCATAAAATTATAGGCTTTAATTTCCTCTTAAAAATAAAAGCAATAAATAAAAATTCAATTATTTTTAATTGGTTTTTACAATGGATCGATCATACGGTGATTTAAGTCTTGCCGCCTTGCTGCTACATGGCAAAGATCGGTCAGTGTGATCAGTGATGGTTCACGACGCAATTCTTTCCATTAAACTCCGTACTGTAAATTAAAAACGGGTTCCAAAAATCCACACAACAGCAAATGTCTCTAGGGCAACTTGTTCCAAAAATTGAAAAAAAAGGTCCAATCAACCCGGATTCCGAAAAACCCCCACCTGAGCCCGAGTCCGGTCACTAATTTCGGAAACGGAAATTAAATGTTTGATATTCTTGACTTTTACCAAAATTTAACATTTAAATAAAATTAAGAAAATAAATTATTTTTTTTAAATGTTTGCCCCTCACCATCCGGCACTCCAACGTCAAAATATTCCGTGGGGAGTCCTCCCGGCTGTATTGTACACTTCTGCTGTCGGCACCGCGCAGTTCTGGAAGCAAATGTTCACTAAAATAATTTTGTTTTTGGCAAATATTTAAAATAAAATTCAAAAATATATATATATATATTTGAATTGATCAAATTTAATTAATTCCATCTAAAAATGCCTTTCAAAATGTTCAAATCAATTTTTCTATACCAAAAATTTTCAACATAATTTTTTAAAACTTTTTAAAAATTCGAAAACCTCGAAAAAATCCAATTTTACTGGTTTGGTGCAAGTTGAGAAGAGTTTTGATGTTTCAATTCGCTGAGAAGGGAGTGGCCCGCTTCGGGGGGATAAGGCTCAGAGCAAAAGGGCTTGGGGCGATCGATTCACATAGAAAGGAATGGGGAAGGGATTAGTTGTAACAGATGGGTGAGTTTGGCATAGGATAAATGGCTTCCGGGATAAGGCAAAAACCTCAAGATGGGTACTGATCAAAAAGACAAAAATCATTATGAAGATTTTGAATAATTCGTCGAACAAAGATCATCTGGATTGAGATGAAAGAAATTAATTCTGAAAATGGCACAGAACTTCATCGTGCTGGGTCGTTTCGTAAAAACTGCAAGCATGGGCTTTCGTAAAAGTGCAAAAGTTCTAAAAATGAATAATAAAAAAGAGTAATTATAAATGAAAAAAAATAATTTAAATGATTATCGCGAAAGAGGCTTAAACATTAGACAAAATCGAATCAATTTAACAGTCTAACCAGTCAGCCATTGCATGGATTGTGCCAACGGAATAAAAGTGAAGAAAATATAATGGCATTAATAAATTTTCTTCAGCAATCAAAGACAATCATAACTAGGGATCGGAAATATGTGCTAAAACTTTGAAAAAGCTTAAAATATGTCAGTAATCCGTTCCCCGAATCAATGAATTTTACAACTTTAATCGTTTTAATCAATCAAACATTACTATTTTACATCCAGATTTTGGCTTCACCCACATGGGCCGGGCCTTCTTCCCATCATTGGCATTCAAAAAATCAATAAAAATTGGCATTGTTCAACAAACTAAAAGGGCAAAAAGCTTCACCCCATGGCCCGGGCCTTCTTCCCATCATTGGCATCCAAAAAGTCAATAAAAAATTGGCATTGTTCAACAAATACCCACATGGGCCGGGCCTTCTTCCCATCATTGGCATCCAAAAAGTCAATAAAAAATTGGCATTGTTTAACAACAAAAAAATGGGCAAAAATCCTTTATGTATGTAAATAATAATACAAAGGAATTTCAAACGCCAACGTAATCAATGACAAGTCATTGGGCACAAACAATGAATTTTATTAGAAAAAATTTTTTTTTCAAGATGGAGGACTACAAACTAGACTACTACCCAGGTGCCTTTATAAGCTGAGGATTGTTGCTCACAAATCATTCCATTTCAAAAATTTTATGCTTATATTATTTTTGAAAATTATTCCAAAATGGTAATTTTTGTTAAAACCTATTTTTTTGCCTGCAGGTAGCCTTTGATGTTGAGAAGCGCAAAAATCGCATTTTTATTGAAAACGTTTGCATTAGAGCACCTTTTTAATAGAGACTGGGCAAACCAATTTTTTCGGGATCGGCAACCCGGCTAAATCCCGAAAATCCACCAAAAATGGTCGGTTGGAAGCTCGTTAAATCCCGAAGATTATTTCTTTAGAGATCCCGCGGGGTTTCCGTACTGTAAAAAATTTGCCAAAATTTTTTTATATGATTATTAATAATACAGATTACAAACATGATCAACATTAACCCTTTTTATTCGATCAAAATGACTTTTGCTGCCATTCTGATCCTTTCTGCATTGACTTTGGAAGCTCAGGTTGGTAGTCTAATCTTCAGTCAATTAGTTGTTCAAATGCCTTCATTTTTGTTAAGTATTTCGAAGTTGAACAAGTTTAGTGCATAGAATATTTCTGGCTTTTGAATATTTTTGACGTTTTTTTTTAAATTTTCTTTTTGGAAATGCAAAAATCCGCAATTTTTCATTGAGTTTTTTAATTCCCAAAATCACACCTCTCAAAAAGTGTCCAAGAAGACGCCTTTAAATGGATTATATATTCCAAAATATATTCTGACAGAAAATTTAATTAATTTTACTCCAGAAATTCTTGCAATTTACAGTACTTGAGTTGTACTATTATGTAATTTCGCTCGGTATGAATTTTAAATCCTTTTTCAGAGAATAGTCGGGATCGGGCCCGTAGCCAGAAATTTTTTCGGGATTCGGGAAAAAACGTCGTTGTTTTTAGGTGTGTGTTTTCCGTCTTTACTCCATTTTTGTTAAGAAATTTTCAAAAAATGTTCAATTTTTTGTTAAGGAATTTTCAAAACTGCAATTTTTTTGAGAATTCTGCTTCATTCTTGCTGGGGGTGTGGCATGCCCTCACCTGGCCCCTCGGGATCAACATTCAACATAATCTGATGGGCTTTATTAAAGTAGAATCATCTCAGATCACGATCCATATGATCCGGATCACGTATCTGATCGGAATCAAACTCAACAGAAAATGCTTAAGCATTTAAACTAGGGTTGAGCCCTGACCCCTCGGGGGCGGGAAGTCGGGGTCGGTGAGGCTGGGGTCGGCAATGTCTGGGGTCGGGGACAATCAAATTGTCGGGGTCGGGGACGAGCCCATTTTGGGGCTTGGGGTCGGGGCTCAACCCTAATTTAAACAATATAGGTATCCCAATTTATTGCCAATTTTCAGTGTCAGACATCCATTTCGGAACGATTCAATTCATTTATCCTTGCCATAACATCGGCTAATGGTGACAAAACCGTCTCTGATCAGCAATTTGTTGCTCAACGGCCAGTCGAATTGGAGTTGACAAAAGCGCGTCAGTTACAGGAATGGATTGGTAAAGTTGCGGAGAAATTTGTTGACGAACATGACAATGAGACGGCAAATTACAATTGCAAGCCAAACGTCCAAATCAATGACGTCATTTTGGATGACGTCATTTTGACCGTAGGGCAATTTAAACAACAAATTGAATTGGGAAGCTATTTGAAAAAGAAGTTCGAGAAGAAGCTATTTATGAAATTGCTCTTCTCATTTGGGGCAAGCTTGAGTGCCGAAATTGGAGGGCCGCTGCATCAGCATGAAAACAATTATTTACGTTCACTTTTGACGGCATACAGATGTGTTGGGGGCCAATTAGTTGATGTTGAAGAAAATAGGCAATTTTTTGATTATTTTTTTGTTGATTTGATTTTTTAATTTTTGTTTTTAGTGTTTTCAATTTTGGCATCAGGGAATACAAAAACATAGAAGAGAGGTAAAGTAAATAAATTAGATAAATTTATTTTAATTTCTTTTATTCGTTAAATTTAGTATGTATACTTTTGATATTGAAAATGTCTTGAAAACCCCAATTTCGGAATTGGTTACTCAAAAAGTTATTCTGAAAATGTCTTCAGCAGAGCCCAACAACAACAATCACAAACCACGACACATTCGTAATTAAGCTCAAATTGAAAATATATTAATGGAACGCGCACTTGGAACATTCTTTTCGCCAATTTGTGTACCGTGTTACCTCTTTTAATCCCCCACTCTCCAATAATCCCCCACTCTCCAATATCCCCCACTCTCCAATAATCCCCCACCCTTTGAGCAGGTTTAAAATAATCCCCCATGAGGGATTAAAAGAGGTACAACGGTAAATTTGGCATTAATGTGTCACTTTTTCAGAAAGTTTTTCCCTTCTGAACGCTTTGAATGTTCAAATGACTGCCCTTGACGTGATACAATTTGCACAATTTATTGTTAATTTCCCAATTAATGAGTTTGTGAAAAGTTTTTTGAACGTAAATAAGCGACAAAAAGAAAGCATCAAATACGCACTCATTGCGCACCAACTGCTTCTGCACACCAAAAATTGGGGACCAAAAGAATTGGAACAATTTTCTTCACCACTCTTTACCGACGCATTGGAAGTAACCAAATTGGAGATGTGCGTTGTTAACATTTTTACCCACAATTTGCTTCAACGAGTGGTTAAAAGTGGATTTTTGTACGAATATTTTGGTGCATTGGACACAAAAGTTATGTTTTATAAACCAAATCAACAGATTGAAAAAGCAAAAGAATTGTTACAATATTATGAAACTGAGTCTAAAGCATGTGATAAACTGAAAAATGATGCCAAAGGCTTGCAAAAAAATGAAATTTTTGCTCACTACGATAGTGCAATTCGAATTGACTGGAACGTTTGGAAGGGTAAGCCATTTGTTGAAACCGACCAGTGCCGTTTTAATGTCCAGCAGGGCTGCCATGCAACCTTTTTTTTTAAAGATTTGTCCTTTTTTTTAAAAATTTATCCTTTTTTTTTTAAAGATTTCGTCCTTTATTTCGGGTACTCGTCCTTTTTTGTCCTTTATTTGAGATTTGTGGAATTTTCGTCTAAATGAATAAATCTTTGGCCGTTTTAGTCCAGCAGGGCTGCCATACATCTTTTTTTTAAAAAAAATATTTGTCCTTTTTTAGGGTAACCCAATCTATTTGAAATGTCTTTTTTTTAAAGATTTGTCCTTTATTTGGGGTATGCGTCCTTTTCCGTCCTTTATTTGAGATTTCTGGAATTTTTGTTTAAATGAATAAATCTTTAGGCAAATGGCCCATACTAGTAGCATTTTAGTCTGAACTAGAGCCTGGACTTGAGGACCGATCGAGAATCTCGGTCGAGCCAAAATTCGAGAATCACGAAAAAATCTCGTCGGGATTTACCGAGATTTCGATCGAGAATCTCGATCGGTCCGTGCTCTAGTCTGACCCATTCCCAAAACAGCGGTCAAAATGCCTAAAGAACGATCATTCTCTAAAATCACTCTTAGCAAAAACATTTCGCTTTTCAGAAGTTAAACAATATGTTGACGAGCTTATTGATGAAGCGGCAAAAATGCATAAGGATAAAGAATTGAGCACATTTTTTCAAAACGAAGCCAACAATACAAACAAGAAATTTGAACTTGTCCTGACTTCTGAACAAACAAAAACATTTAAACTAAAGGAATACCGCGAATTACTGAACACAATTCAACACGAATGCAATGAGAAAATTAAACAAAATGAAATTGAATTGCCTTACAAAATAAATCAAAATGAAACTTATTTGAAATTTAACGATTTTATTGCAGCGACTGTCCAAAAGTTTGGCAAAAAATTGATTAAAAAGAAGGGTGAAGAAGAAAAGGTTGTTTGCGATTTGGATGGGGCTAACAAATTGCTTGACGAACTTTACAAATTTGCTATCACAAAAATAGTAGAAAAAGGTAATGGCCAAGAATATGCATGTCGGCCGGGCCAAATCAATTTTGAGACGGAAATCAAAGCGATTATGGGGCAAATCTCTAGCCCAAAAATAGAAGATTTGACCAACTTTCTTTTTACTGATAAACAATTCGTCAAAATCCCTCCAAAACATCGCAATTATAAATTTTTGAAAAATGCTAAAGAGTCACAATTATTCAATTTATTGTATTCATTTGCGACAAGACTTGAGGCATTGACCTATGGCAAAAACAGCGACGGAACATTTGGCAAAAATGGGGAAAAGGACAACAATTTGTTATATTCATTTGCGACAAGACTCGGGGAATTGACCTATGGCAAAAACAGCGACGAAACATCTGGCAAAAATGGGGAAAAGGACAAAATCCAAGCTTTTCTTGCCGTTTCAAAATGTGTTATTAGTCACCACGAGTGGGCAAACAAAAGGTAATTTTCCCCGCAAAAATTATTGTCATTTTAAATTATGATTATTTAGCATATTTGATTTATGGATGGAAATAAAAATGGTTAATTTTGAAAAGATTAAAAACCCCGTGGCTGGAATAGAAATATATAAAAACATAAATGACAAGAAACGACAAATTTCTCAAGGTAAATCCATAATGTTTTATAAAGTTTTGAATTTTTTAAAAAATTTAATTTCAGACAATTACAATGTGTTGAAACAAATGAATGAACGAAAATATTCAATTTATGAGTCAACAAACATTTTACTGAAAATAGCTAACCGAATTGGCCTTTTTGGTAAAGCTGAAGTTCCAATAATCAAAAACTTGATAAAGCAAATTGAGGGCGAATATGCGCTCACAAGTAACAATGACACCACCATAAGAAAATGCCAATTAGTACGATTGTACCAAAACATCACGGCAAATTTTTTGGAAATGCTAAACAAAAATAATTTGGCAACGGAATTAAAATTATACGTTAATGACCGGGTGTTCAAGCAAATCCAGACGCGCATTAAGGAGATTGAGAAAAAATGCGAAACGCAAGTTTTTATTATTCTTAGGCATTTTAAATAGGTACATATTATTTACAATATAAATAATAATATATAATTTATCAGTATGTCATTTATGCTAACCTTTATTAATAAAGCGCCCGGATTTATGGCCAACCCAAATACCTATGTTTTGAAATCCAAAAATATTCAACTTATAAAAGTGCCTGCCAAAAATAAGCATTTCGAAAATAGTCAAAAAGGACTAACGTAAAAAAATACCTTTTTTAGAGCTAATTTCATTAAAAATTAAAACGCATAAAGTGGATAATGGCTTCTCCAATCATTTTAAATAGGTACATATTATTTACAATATAAATAATAATATATAATTTATCAGTATGTCATTTATGCTAACCTTTATTAATAAAGCGCCCGGATTTATGGCCAACCCAAATACCTATGTTTTGAAATCCAAAAATATTCAACTTATAAAAGTGCCTGCCAAAAATAAGCATTTCGAAAATAGTCAAAAAGGACTAACGTAAAAAAATACCTTTTTTAGAGCTAATTTCATTAAAAATTAAAACGCATAAAGTGGATAATGGCTTCTCCAATCTGACCAATTTAGGTTTAAGACCAAACATATTGGGGGTTTTTTCATAATATATTATATTTTTTTTATTCATTATTTTAGCGCAGAAATGCAGAAACTCGTACTTTCAAATAGTGTCCGCTATGATTTGGTTGTGAATTTTGAGCACAATTTAAGGAAAGGTGAAAACAAAACAATTTGAGACAATAATTATTTTAATTACCTATCACTTAAGACATTCGTGCTAGAGCTGAAGATTTTTTGTTGGATCATTTTGATGAGAAAATTTATTCCAAAGGTAAAGAAAAAGAATTGTTGGAGGAAATAAAGAAATTTACAAAAGAGGAAGAACAAAATAACTATTCTAAAACACGAGATGAAAATATCGCCGAACTACAAAAGGCATTGAATGAAGAAGACAAAAATGGGCGCTTTGCTTTGTTAAAATTATATGACGAGCTAAAAATGATGGACAATCAAATTGTTGAAGCAAAATTCAACTTAAACAATGCAACAAAACAAAGAGATAATTTAATTGGATGGAAACCAAGTGCTATGTATAAGCAAATCGGATCACTCGAGTCAGAGGTGGAGCAACTCATTGAAAAATGGAAGCGCCAATTGAATGACAACAAATTGTCGCCGCCGGCGACTGACGAGAACAAAATGAAGAATTTGCTCAAACACGCTAGGGACAAAACGAAGAAAATGCTCAAACACACTGAGGAGGACAAATTGAAACAAAAAGTAATGGACCTCAACCAAACAGTGGCTAAGGCAAGAGAGCAGCTGAACGAATTGTCCAAAAAAATCATCAAAATTGACGAAAATTCCGACAGGCAATATTTGAGTAAAAGCGGAAGCCAAGCTTACGAGGACGACGCGCAATCGTCGTCATCGGGGAAAATCGATGAAAAAACAATTATAGATAAGCTCCACGCAATTACTCAAGAGACTGAATCTATGCAAGCCAAGTTGGGCCCGGAGTTGAATTTGACCACCAATAAAAGTAAAGCTTGGAAAGAAAAAGTGGAGGCTTTGGAAAACAACGAAAACAACATAAAAGTGTTGGAAAAAACTGTCAAGAAGGCCATCAGAAAGGCAACAGATGGAATGAAAAGTTTCAAACAAATGCTTGAAGACATTAAAAGCGTTTATGAGCATTGATGCATCATTTGTTGGATAGACAACAAAAGAGTTGATTGGTTTTATATTGATGGTGGTTTTTCCGGGATTTCGCTTTTAGGGGTTTTCTCTTTTTTAGGGTATCACTTTTGGGGGATTTCGCTTTTTTGACTTTTTCTCTTTTGTAGGGTTTCACTTTTGGGGGTGTTGTGTCATCTTTTTGAGGTTTCGCTTATTGTTTCTCAATTTGGAAGTTTTACATTTAAACTGTATTTTTATTGTTTTCATATATCATATATTGTTTTTATGTATTTATAAACTTTTTTTGGTATTTTTGATTTTATAAGTATTATCAAGCACAGAGGGCAATCCCGTCACTTTTAAAATTAAGCTAAAAATAAATTATTATTTTTTAAGTAACTCCAAAGCAGGATAAAATAACTGGGGAAAGTTAGAGATAATTAAGCATAGGCCTAAGCCCTCCTGAGCTTGGGGTTCGTTAGGCTTAGGCCTAAGCCACCCTGGCCTGGGGTTCGTTAGGCTTAGGCCTAAGCCACCCTGGCTTGGGTTCGTTAGGCTTAGGCCTAAGCCCTCCTGAGCTTGGGGTTCGTTAGGCTTAGGCCTAAGCCACCCTGAGCTTAGAGACTAATTAGGTTCAGCGCTGAAACGACCTACTGTCCGAATGTCGTATAGTACAAATATTTTCCGAATGTTGATTAAACAAACTGTCAAAAAAATCTCAGGAGTGAAGACGATTTTGTAATTTGTGGGAAAAAATTTTTGTCACAAATCAAGCATTTTCGATACCGTTCAAAAGCGTGCAATGAGTAGAAGCTTTCAAACACAAAAGCTAAGCTATTGGACAATATGGCCACTGTGGCCAAAACAGCGTTTCTGGTCATTCTTTTTTGAGAATTGTTCAATAGCCTAGCTTAATAAAAATTACAAAAATCCCCGGCCTGAGATCCCCGTTCCCCGGTTTGACCGGGGATCTCCCCCCCCCCCCGGCTACAACCCTAGTCTCAAAATGATGTTCTATATTCAACAAGGCCACAATTGCAGCAGCTAGTTGCTGAGTTTAAACAACGCGCAAATGCCAACCAGCTCGTTAGGCTTTTATGTACTACATAAAAATAATTTCTCGTTGTTTAAAGGCGGACGAATTTGATGCAACTGTTTGGCGCGAGCGCCTTCTTGATGAGCTCAAGCGAAAAATGCCCTTAATGTAGGTTTTTTAATTGATTAAAATGTTCTTTTTTTTATAAATACAAATTTAAAGAGACTGAACATTTTAATTATGTTTTGTATTTTAAGGTTAAAAGTTTTAAGGTTAAAAGCCCTGACGGCGATGCCGCAAAATGCCAGTGCTTGCTTGGAGGGGCGCGCGTTTCGGCTCTATTGCAGTTTACACGACCATAAACCATAAATAAATTACAATTAAAAATCGTATTGTAAGCGGATTTCTTCTAAAAATTTTTTGTTTTGCTATGATAACATGGTTAGCCCGCTCTGTTGAAATTGCAGATTTAAACTTCTAATTCCCCCATAAGCAAGAGGGATGCTTAGGCCTAAGCCTAACGATAACGGACACTGTCACAGGAACACACTCCAGACCTACACACCCTACTTTTAAGAATGCAACGCTATCAATATCCTAATTTGTTCCAAAAACGCAGCAAACGAATAATATAGCAGTAAATCACAATTTATATTTAAGGTCGTGTAATTTGTTTAAGGTCGTATAAACTGCAATAGAGCCCGCGTTTCTAGAGAGTGTGGATATTAATGTGTGTGTGTGTCATTTAATGGATACAGACGTATAGTGCCAATTAAAGACCGGAAAACCAGACCAAACAAATATTTGGTCATTATTTGGTAATTTTTTGGCCTTTCGAAAATTTGGTTTGTAAAATTTTGATCTAACGAAAACGAAAAACAATTTTTTTTTAAATTACAAAATGAAACAAAAACAAAATGAATTTTAGAATTACAAAACAATACAAATTCCGTATCACCCGACTCCGTAAGGTTTGTCCGCGGTTACATCGACAGCCAACATCACCGTGTCGTTCTTCGTGTCGTACCAGCCGTTGTCCGGATCCATCAAAGCCTAAATTTTTGATTTTTTTTTGTTAAGCCCAGGCAAACATTTTGATCACATGGACACACCTCAAACGTCAAGAACTGCGCAAATCCCCAATCGTTCTCCTTCGAGTGAAAAAGGTGGCTGATCTCCCGAGTGTGGTCCTCGTTTTGTGAAACAACTCTTAATGTTGCCGAACCGGCACAGCTCCAACTGGGATCTTAATAATTAAATAAATAAAAATTGATAGATTTTAAGGGCGATTTTTTCTTGCCGAGCCACCACCTAAAGCACTAAGTGAGTAAAATTGGTAACAGAAAACGTTTTTTGGGGATCGGTACCGAGTCTCGACTAGAGATCGAGGTTTTCAAATGTAAAGATATTTTCAACAAATTTAACAATAATTTAACATTTTTGTTATGTAAATAGCAAAAAAAAAAAAAATTCAAAAATTTTGCCAATTTCGAATTTATAATTACCAATTCATTTACAAAGAATTTTCAATAATCGGTGATTTCGTCCAACAAAAAATGAAAATTCCAAAGGTTGTAAATGCCGCCCCCTATTTTTAAAAAACCGGGAAAAATTTAAAAAGGCTTTAGAAATTGCTTTCTCCACAATAGATGATCACTGTAAGTCATAAAAAACATTCACATAGTCGGATTTCGAACCCGCACCAAAAAAGTAGTCACGGCGCCCGACACTCACAACTACTCCACTCACTCGGACAGCAATTTAATGGTTAAAATCCATGAAATTTCCCTTTAAAAATTTAGCCCGTGTAAACCCGTGTCAAAACACACGAGCAAGGGGGCTAAAACCCCGTGTAACCCCGTGTCGGCCCAAAAAACACGGGCTACGGGCCCTTGCCCGTGCTCGATCTCTAGTCTCGACTCAAGAAAAATCTAGTTTTTTTTGTCTTCCGCTCTCTGTACCCGGGCTCGGTCGGTCTCTGCCTCGAGCCACGGCACTAATTCCGGTATAATGAAATGAAAAAATTTGTATGGCTTCAGGCCTTCCGTCACCAAGCTGGACCCCCTGAAAAATGCCCGTTTTCCGGATGAATTTCCGTCCGTCCCTTTGTGCCCCCACCCACCAGTGTTCTCTCCGTTGCACTGGACGAAAAAGCCCAAACATTTTGTTGAAAGGAACCGAAGTCGCGGAACCGCTTCCAGAAATCGTGGAGCCGCTAATATTTTCCATGGAAGGCCTCGGATGTACACGGCCTCGCTGAGTCGGCGGCTGTTCCCATCCTCTCGCTCAAATTCAGACACTTTTTCAAGTTTCAGCATAATATTCCCTTCGAGTTTATACGGATCTGAAGGCGCCTTGAAAAGCAGATTGGCTCCCTAAAATACAAAGCCTACCATCATTGTCCGATTTGGTCGCGATCCGTCCATTAGTTGCGAATTGAAGCGGGTAAAGCTCGGGCAGAGTGGCGTCAGGATGAGAATGGTGCAGATACACGCTGTTCAGCTCGTCCCATGTCAACACTCCGGACGGAACTGTCAAAAAAGTGGGGGTCCAACCGGCGGGTCTTGAAGTCGGAATTACGGAACTTATCTAATTAGATTTGGCATTTTTAAATTCAAAATTGTCAATCTCCAAAATGGGGATTATCTAATTAGATTTGGCATTTTTAAATTCAAAATTGTCAATCTCCAAAATGGGGAACTTATCTAATTAGATTGTCAATCTCCAAAATGGGGAACTTATCTAATTAGATTTGGCATTTTTAAATTCAAAATTGTCAATCTCCAAAATGGGGAACTTATCTAATTAGATTGTCAATCTCCAAAATGGGGAACTTATCTAATTAGATTTGGCATTTTTAAATTCAAAATTGTCAATCTCCAAAATGGAGGCTACCAATATTAGCAGAAAAATCGCCCTGCGAGATGAGGGGAAAACGAATTTTGAACAGTGCTGGGCCGAGCATCGCGCGTCTATTTTCCGCCGAGGCAACTTTCCCATTTTGACAGCACTTTTCGTCCGCCCAGCGAAGCGCCTAATTAAAGAAAAATAAATTAAATATCTTAATTAATTTTTATAATTAAAAAACATTTATTTTGCTCAAAGATTTAGCTAAAAATGCCAAAAAGCGTTTCTTTTTGTCCAAATGAAAATGAAAAGTTTAATTCCCAAAATTCAAAATTTTTTTTACGGCATTCCAAATTGTAAGTTCCTTGCGGATCATCAACTCGTCACGGTCCAGAATCTCACACAACAATTTTTGCCCAATTTTCAAAAACGCTTCCGAGCAAAGCAAAATGTTTGCCTTCTGATCGATGTAATCCAAACAGCGTTGAGCAAAGTCCCGAAATTTAATTAAAAATTATATTTAATATACAGTTAATTCATTAGAACGTATTTTTTTGAAAGTTGCCCGCTCCACCTTTTCTCCAAGGAAGCGAGCTTGGTCAAACGCGAGGAAAACATTTCTCAGCTTCCATATGGGAAGAAAGTTCACACACGAATCGACAAGTTCAGCAAGGTCATATTTTTTAGCTTAAAATTAAAAATTTGAACCGAAAAGCAGTATAGGGCCAAGATTTCCGTTCCAAAATTCTCGACTCGTCTAACCCTTTCCCTTTTCCTCCCTCCCCCCACCTTACCCCTCCCTATTGAGCCCTCCCCTCTTCCCGCGCACACACCTTTCCACCCGCCCGGGAAGCCAACTGAGCGCCAACCTCCCAAGCCACCGGCGTTGCCTTTCCTCCCTCAGGGGGAAGGCCGATTGAGCGCCAGCCTCTTAAGAAGGGCAACCAGGTACTAAGGCCGCTGAGCGCCATAATGTAAGGGAAATCCGCCCCAAAATTCTCGACGTGTCTAACCCTTCCCTCTCTCCCAAGCCCTCACCCCCCATCC